>PVIH01013781.1:17163-56931 GCA_004025045.1 Sigmodon hispidus
TTGGCCAGAAGTGGAGACTGATCTAAGCATTATTGGGTCAGGGGGACCATAGGACTGTCTGCTCCCTGCCCAGGGAGGGGATGGGGAGTTGCAGAGGAAAAAAATGACCAGATGTGTTGGGAGGGGGAAGAGACCTTGAATAAGGATATACAGGGATGGAAAAAAAAATTCAGAGGGAAAGATGAACACAAAGAAAATACAGGTGTAGCAATCTTATTTGTATTTCTACCCTTGATAAGCCATGCTTATCATTCTTATCCTCTGTATAGTTATTGTTAACTCTTCCACATTTTAAATTCTTTTTACTGTGTTTTTTTTTGATAAATACAAAATAAAGAAGGAAAAAAAAAAGAAATCAGGCTAAACAACTCATAAGAATCTAAATAAGCTGTGTACCTCCATGACCTCTGTTCTTGTCCTGGGTTCCTGACTTGACTTCCTGGAGGATTGGCTATAATTTGTAAAATAAAATAAAACCTTTCTTTCCTATGATGTTGATCAATGCTACAGAAATAAAACTAAGACATAAAGACAATATTTGAAGAGCTACTAAGGAGTTATTGCTACACGTATAGATTAATATATCTGTAAACCAACATCAGGGAAGTTTCTATCTAGTTTTGCAGTAGTGAATAACACAGAGATCCACAATTGAAAGAGGTGAATAGAGTAAGAGGATGTGGAATATTCTTACCTAAAGATGATTTCTTCATTACATTTCCTCTTCCAAGACTTATTTTAACGTGTGGCTACTGTTCAATTGACCATGCTTTAGTGGATGAAGCCATATCCAAAAGTATATGGGCAGAAAAAATTAGACTCAATAGTTTTGTTTCTTAGGACACAATGCTTTATAGGTAGGGGCAGAATGGTGTTACTGAGTGGATTTGGAATTGGTTTATATAATTAAAATAAGACACATAAAATTATATGTCAATCTTTTTTAAATTATAGAAAAAGAAACACTGGGTTTATACTGTATCACATACTTTTACTCAAAAGACAAAGAATTCGCATTCATCTCAGTAGCCGATGAAACTATCCATAAAACAGTTCATATTGTAGACCACATGCCAATAAAAAAATCAAATGGTTTTTTATCTAATCAAAACTTGTATAAAAATAGAAATCAATATCAGAAAATAGACAAATACTTTGAGAATTAACAACGTCCTCTTGAGTATCTCTGAGTCATTAAGGAACAAGGAAGAAGATTTAAAAGTTTCTCAGTTTAAATCCAAATGAAGTTTCATCTTACACTGATGTTTAGACTACAGCAATTCATAGCTATGAGTACCATTAAAATATGTCAAATAAATAACTTAATGATGCACCTCAATCTCATATAAAAAAGAATAATCCACAACCTAAAGTATAGATTAAAATAAATAATAAAGACATAAACATAATTTAAAAGAGAAGAACAATTCATAGATTCAATTGTATTACTTAAACAAGCAAACAAAATGTTTAATGAGCCTTTAGCCAATCTGAGCATAAGAAGGCAATGGCGGTTACTATGGATTTCAGTAAAAGCCAGAGAAACAAAGAGTACATTGAAAATATAAAACGTAAATTTTAAAAACTGAGAATAGCTAAATATACCAAGAGAAAATCTATTTAGGGTCAATAGTGTGATATATTTAGGGCTAGCCAATGAGCAGGCAAAAACACCATTGTTTTCTTTTGTTCTTTGTGAATTTGACTTTCTGAGAACTTTACACTGTGATTCTTATTTGCTATCTAATTAAGTTTTTAAAATTATGAATAAAGTCACATTTTCTATCCGTGTATATCCTTGTTCAAGGTTCCTTACTCCTCCCACCCCCTCCAGTCACTCTCTCTTCTCCACATCTCCCCATCTCCTCCCCAGCAAGGGCAGGAGGTCCCAAGGTCCCAATGTGCCTTAGTTCAGCATCCACTCCTGGCAGATCCAGTTTTCTCACCCCAACGTCAAGACTGAGTCACGTGTTCCTCTAGAGGGAGTGGCATCCAAGGTGTTTCAGATGCCAAGCTGTTCAGTGGTTATGGCTTGCAGCTTGGACATGCTTTGCTTTTTGCTAATTAATTACATATCAAACTATTTTTGGTTGCATGTGACTGGGAAACAACTCAAATGAGTATGGAATGTATACAAATTTGGGGATAAGAGGCTCACAGAACAAATGTATTGAGTTAAAATTTGTTTCTAGCATCCTGACTTTATTTAGGTGATGAGATGAACCTGTTCTTGGACTGCTCTGTCTCTCTTTTGCTTTGCTTTGGGCTGTCTTTCTTTTCACACAGACATGCTTATTTCCTTGCTTGTTTGTGGTGCTAGTAATGGAAACACATGCAAAGCAAGTTCTTTCTTCTGAGGCACAAAGATTCTCTAAATAGTCCATGTTTTGTTGCTGTATCTTGACAATCTTTACATAGATGCTTTTGTCTTTAAGGTCATTTGATTCTATCTGGCCGACTGCCACACATTTTGTCATTGCGACCATGGTGATCTTCTTGAGTAGATCCACATCACAAGATTCTAAGTGGAGACTATGCATCTCAACTGAGTAAAACTAAAAGAGATTTATTTTATAGGCAATTCAGACAGGTGTCAGCTTGGCTCTATTCAAATGTATAATTCTAATACCAGCCTGCAGCTCAGACCATTCCTTATTTCTCTCTGCCAACAGAGTTTATATTTCTCCCTTCAAATGCTCCCAAGTAAAAGTCAAGTAAAAGTGTACCTGTCATAGCTTTACTACCAGAGTCTGGGAAATTCCAGAATAATGGCAAGAAACCCTTTCATCTCCTCCACTGCAGAATATGCATGTATATGAGAACATTTAGTGATCATGGTCATTAGTGCTCTTACATAGATAGTACCTGGAGTAAGATGCTCCAAGGTTTTCTCTTGTCCTGAGCTTGAATCCGACTCATCTTTCTGTTGTTTCAGTTGATTCTAATTCTTACTGTGAAGTCAATCAGATAGTTTCTATTACACACTCTATATAGTAGAATTTAATATCTTTTCAGAAAATTTGCAGCGACATAACACTTAAGTTTCTGGCCAGATTTTATGGTATTCCATTCTTTTCTTCATAGATACTGTTTAGATTTGGGGTTTTGCAGTGTCTGTTAATTTTTATTTGTATTTTCCCAGAAAGCAAAAGAAGTTACAGGGCAACCTGAATTCAGTAAAGGATTACATCTTTGTATTATTCATCACCTGTTGCGTTGAATATTAAGAATAGCAGAAATAATCTCAGCAGATGAAGAAAGCTATTTTGAATTGCAGTGCTTGCTTCCTTATTTTTTTTTACTGCATTGTATTGTTTTACTCCAAAACAAACAAACAAGCACTTTGAGTCTCTTAGAGAGCACACTCTTTATAATCTTGAGTCTACTTAAATTTTATTTATTGCTGCAAATGGTTGGATTCCTGCTTGTGTGCCATGGGAACTAAATTTCTGTTCCAGTGTTTTGGCACATCCTCGGTATACTTACCTCTGTAGGAGTGGTGTGTATCCACAATTATGTTATTTGAAAAGAATCTTTGTACTGGAAAATCCCATTGAGATGTAGCATCGTGTTTCCAAGAGTGCCTTGGGACAAGAAAGAATGGGGCAGTAATATACAACCACTTGGTTACATCATTCATACCAGAGAAATTATCATCCTACTGCTGACGGGAACATTTGTACTTCTCTATTATCAAAGATTTTGCAGAACTGCTCAGCCCCCTCTATTCATTTCATTCCAGCTGTTCTAACACAAGGAAAGAAACAGATTGTTTCATTCTCTGAACGTACATTAAAAGGACAATGCCATCATTTGGGGGGCCTTTGAAGGGATTTTTGCTCAATTTGAACTGTGTGTGGAGCAAGCTCACTGCCTTGTAACAAAAGCATGAAACTCTGTGGTGACAGGCAAGTCAAAGGCTGAAGAATTTGTTAAAAGGAAGAAGCCTTAAATGTCCAGCATAAACAAGAGGCATGAGAAAGGAAGCAGGGGAAAGGTAAAGGGGACCGTGAGAAGGAATGTGTGCTGGCCAGTGCTGAAGCCTTTCACAATCCTCTGGGAAAATGCACTCAACACTTCCAGGACTTGTTCCTGAATTTGTCCTGCATCAAAGACCCACAGCTTGCTGTCACATTCCCTGACCCTGTATGTACAGACTAGGGAGTTGTGGTTTTTTTTTTTAAATGCAAAACTACTGAAATTTTTCTGCAGCAATATCCACATCTTTTATAAAGGAACATGAGCTTTGGTTGCTTCTTGGAAATTCTTCATCTCTCCACTCCTTACTCTGTCTTGTCATATATTCTGAATGCACAGATATTTCTCCTTTCTTATGATTTATGATTTTCAGTAATAAAATTTTTGACACATAAAACATCAATATATGGCTACTTTCTTTTTCTACAGCAATGAAAGAAAATGAAATTAATCACAGAAGCTGTACAACACATAACTGAAACCATCTTCAGTGTGTGTTATAGGAAATCATGAAACAGAGCATAATGGAAAAACAAACTAAGTATGTTTCCATAATCTAGACCAAGAATACCAAAACTTAGTGATCTAGATATCTCTATAGTGACTTAGTATGACTTAGGGAAATAATATATATTTATCCTTGCTTTGGTGGTCATTGTAAAATTGATTCTCAGTGCAATATTGTGTGAAAGATACTATTTTATCTATAGGTTGGTCTTATCTTTTATTACTCAAATTAATTTTCATGATCTTTAAAGTGCTATACTTTGTTGTATACTGTAGAAAAATATGGAGTCTTTGAACTTGTTCCTTCCTGTCTCTATTGCCACCTATCACCAATATCTATGCCAGTATTAGCTGCACATGGTTTCATATTGTAAGGCTGGGACATTGGTAAAAGTTTCTACTTTTATTCTAGATTAGTTTTTCCTCTGGGTAGCCCATTGGATCACTCTGGTCTCAGTTTCCCTTCAGCAATCCTAATGGCTTTGTAAAATAGTTAAAAGTAAGCATAGTTGTCTAGATATTAATCGAGTACTTAGTGCAATGATTTCCCTCTTAAATAATTAATAAAAGCACATTTTCTAGAATGTTCTGACTTCTGGATAAGATAGAATAAATTGATTCCTAGCTTGGACACACATTCACAAAAATAGAACAATATTTATTAAATTAAAGTAAATAAATGTAAACCATATAGATAGATATAAGGCAGGACTTACTTTATGACTTGGTTGAATTTAAGTCCTGCCTTATATCTATATGCTTTGCATTCATTTACTTTAATTTTATAAATATTGGTAAAGAAATTCATTATTTGAAGTGGTTGTGTATATAATAGGTGAGTGTAGTCAGAAATGTCTCTCTTCTAACTGGCCAGTCCCACAGTCATTTTGGCCCTAAATAATCACACAAAAGTTTATATTAATTATAAACTATTTGGCATGTGGCTCAGGCTTATTACTTGTTAACTCTTAAACTAAACCATAATTCTTATCCATGTTTAGCCATGTGACTTGATACCTTTTCTTCAGTGAGGTATTCTCATCTGACTTCCTCTGCATCTGGCTGGCCTCTCTTCCACTTTTTCTCTTCTCAGAATTTTCTTTGTCTGGTTGCCCTGCCTATACTTTCTTTCTGTTTAGCTTCTGGCCAATTAACATTTTATTAGGTCAATATTTATAGTGACAAATATTTACAGTGTAGAAGAGCATAATCTCAGATCAGGTCAGCTGTTTGTTACTGTAACAATAGTATAAGGAGAAACAGTGTATTTTGGCTCACAGTTTGATTGATAGTCTTAGTCAAGATTGAATAGATTAATTGCTTGGGCCTGTGAGGAATATGCCAGTTGCAGATCAAAATGGTAGAGCAAACTGCTTGCTTCATGATCAGGAAACAAAAACAAACAACAAACATGGTTGAAAGCTGAAAAGGAAGAAGTGAGAGTCCTGTACTTTCCTTCAAGAGCCTATCATGTCCTCAGTGACCTCAGAAGGCAGAAGTTCACAGAATCTTCCAATAGCAATGCACAGAGGAGAAAGGCTATTAATGACCACAGAAAGGCTATTAAATGACTTGCAGGTGTTTGTGTTTCATATTCTAAAATACATTTTTTTGTGTTTTATACTCCCCTAAGTTTTTTTTGCACCATTCTACTCTCACTTGGTTTCCCAGCTTTTTCATAATTCAACCTAAGCAACTAGGAGTTAGATGGTTCACGGGTAAAGTTTCTCATCACCAAGCCCTAAGACGTGTTTGATCTATATAAGTATTACATGATAGAAGGAGAGAACCAACTCTCTTAGGTTTTTTGGCTTCCTGTGTGCCTTAGCACATACACACCTACACGTATACTACACAATAAATAATTGCAAAATGCTTTTTATTAAATATAATCTAATATTTTCTTATTGCTTTTCATTGATGCTTGTTTGTGCTCATGGTTCACACACAAATGAAAATCTTAATGTACCTGTACAAAAAAAAAATCTAAAAACTAATCCAGAGTTTCTTTAATCAATTGAGTCATATCTAACTCTGATATCTAAAATCTCCTAAATTTTGGTTTATTCAGTGTCTACTTAAAAATCCCAACATGGATGTAGAAGGGACTCACAAAGCTCCCCCATGAGCTGAAGAGCTACTGGAAATGAATGACTTCTTAGGAGGACTAGTGAGTTTTCTTTATAGTTATAGCAGCTGGTAGCTTGTCCATGCTCCAGTGGACTGCCTTATACCCACACACATATTGGGACCAGCAATAGAACATAGTAATTAGATTAAGAAGCAGGGCATAGGAATGAAAGGGATAAGAGGATGTGGTCTGGGAGAAATTGTAGTGTAAATAGGAGGTGTATATGATTAAAACCCATTGTATACAAGGTTCTCAAATATAAGAGATAGAAATATTTGTATACTTATTTCAAGCTATCCCTTTATACCTGCATAAGCTCTTCGGAGCCTTTGCTTCTTAACCTTCTACCTTCCCAAAGCAGCCCTACACTGTGATTTTGCTTTGTTTTATGGAGAATCATGAGTTTATTAGTCATAATAAAGGGATATTGTGTACAGCCAAGTTAAGTTTAAATGGCTCTTTGGACATTCCTCTCTTCATGCCATGGTGACCACGATATCCCTAGATGCTTCTTGGGTCATAACAGAGGCTGAAGAAAACCTCAGAATGCATTTTATTGGGTGAAATAAAGAATGAGGAAGATTGTTAGTTCGTAGGGGTACATGCAACCATCAAAGGCTGTAACCTTAATGTCCACCTTCATCTTAAAGATTGAAGGGTACAAAAGGGCAGAGAGACCTAGAATTCTTCTCCCCAAATGACACCATATGTTTTTACTTTAGAGTGTTTTTAACAAGGAGTGAGCAATGTATTATAGTGAAAATCATAGAAATTCTTTTGGCTGGATTTAAATTTTATTGCATGAGTTTCAATCCTACATCCTTATTAAAAATTAAAAATATGCATCACTATGTAATATGAAGGTGTAATCTTGTTTTTTAAATTTACATTTACTCCCCTATACTTCCTTCTAAATTTCCTCACATTCTCCCAATACACCTACCTTTCTACTGGAGCTAAAGAACACAAACAACTATTCTACCTTCCAAAAATAATTATTTGTCTTCTAGAAGCTATCAATTGTATATAGCTCTTGAGTAAGTTTCATGTAGGCCCTGGAGATCATCTGTTCCATCTACACTAAGATTTAAAATTACTTAATATTCTATAGGTCTTATGCAGGCAACCATAGCAGTGAGTTTGCAAGTATGATAGCCATGTTATATCTGAAGTCAACATTTCAAAATACTCTTTCTCATTTTTAGCTCTTCTATTCTTCCCATTTCCTCTTTCTCAATGTACCCTGAGCCTTGGTGGTGAAGGGCTCAAAAAAGATGCTTCACTTAAGGCTGAACACTCAGTATGTTATTCTCAAAATTTTCAAATAGTCATCTCTCCATTGACAGTTTCCAATTGCAGAAGAAAGCTTCTCATAAAGGTTACTAGCAGCCCAGATGTCTGTATAATGGAATTATAATAATAGGTACTACTCTAGAGAGCCAATGACTTTCCCAGTTATGAACTGTTGACCAAAATTACAGTACAAAGCATGAAAGTCTTCCTATAGAACAGCCCTAAAATTTTGAACATAATATGATTAGTTACCCATAGCAGTCATATTATATTAATCAGTGGGCACATCTCTACCTGGTAGGTTGAAATTGAAGCATATAGTATTCTACACTAGTTAAGACCACTGATGTGTTTTCACCACTAGCAACTGTCAGAGTACTAGTGGAGATTATTAGATATTAGCTATCAGGAAAAAAGCTTCCTGATTGGCTAGAGACTGATTTATCTATGTCTCAAAGCCACACCAAGCAAAAGATTTGAAACTAGGATATAAATATCAGAGAAAATGCATTTATATTTCTGAGCCTGAATGACCTTACTCAGCAGGGTTTTTTTTTTTCAAATTCCAGCTATTATGTACAAACTATATTTATATTTTCTTCATGGGTGAATAATATTCTATTGTATTCATGCATCATACTTTGATCAACTAATCTCTTGATGTACTTCATTTTTATGGCTTAGAAACAGTAGAGAATCTCTACAACTGAGCTTTCTATTACTGTATATGTCATCAACGTGCTCAGAAGCACCATTGCTTCTCATCCTACCACACAGAATCTGCCCCTGTTTTTTGCATTGGATTTATTTTCAATAGGGAACAATCTTTGCATCCTTATACTTTCTCCGTTTCTTCTCTCATGTCTTGGTGGCATTCTCCTCAACTTGCTCATGGAACTGAGAAATCCAAAATACAATTTTCTCTGAGAGGAAGATAGGCTATTGAATATGGTCTTTCATCCGACTCCCTCCCCCGCTCTACCTCCCTCCCCTCTCCTCCTCTCTGTCTCTCTCACACCCTCTTCCTCTCCCTCTTCTTCTCCCCTGCTTCCTCTCTCCTCTCTCCCCTTTTTTAGATTCACAATCTGTAATGCTGAGGTATTACAAGCATCATGCTAAGAAACTCACCCCTTGAGTCATTTAACAGAGAACCTCTGAATTTCAACTTGGTTGAGCTAGATCTTAAGCTTGTTATGTGACATGACAACAGTTTATCCTTCCCTAGTTCTTGCTTAAATTCTGTGGAAGATCAGAAGCAAGAATCATGGTAGTATTCCCCCAAGCTGTTCACAGAGGCTTATATCTGATAAATAGGGTATGCTTGTGAAAATGAATGGACTTACTTTAAAAGAGCTCTTTACACTCCAATGACAATGTAAATCCAGGTTACCTAGAGTATTTCTACTGATGTATTGCTAGACCTTACCCCTAGTGATTCATTCAGTAGGTTTAAGGACAGACCTTAAAATATGGGTAAGCCTGATGCAGGAGGCCACAGAGTCAGTCACACTAAGAACAGCTCCTCACAGAATGAGGAGCTATGTGTTCTCTCTAAACATGTAAAGGAGGCAGAATCTAGACACAGCAAGGGAAGATTGCATTTTGAGTGCTTGTTTTCTTTGTGGCAATTCAGTCAGCTTCTATTTTTAGTCACTAAAGATGATAATGGGGAACAATAGTAAAATTAAAATAATTTTTAAATATGTGTGTTATAGAATTATGAATTATATACATTCTGATAAATTGTGTTTAGAGAGCTATCTTTCTTCCTTCTGGACAAAGATCTTTCTTCTAGTTTTTGATTAACATCAGCATTGTTGCATTCAAAAATAACTTATGACTGATGTAATGATTAGAGAGATTCACAATAACACCCAGGCTTTTCAGGTACTGCCTTCCATCTGACTTCCTCTCTGGATGTTTCCATTTGTGGAATCCCAAGTCTACCTGAAATGCAAGGCAGAATATCAAGTGGGCATGCAAGTTGGAGTAGAACTCAGGTCTGTGGGTTCTTGGCTTCCATTTCTGTGAATTGACATCAGTCAGCTTCAACACAGCAGGAAAATCATTAGCCTTTCTTGATTCAGATTCTTTGTACTGATGAAAGTAATAAAATTTGGTCAATTGTCTCCAGAAAAGTCATTAAATAACACATTGCTTAATGCAAATGCATTAAATACCTTGCAATCTTTCTATGCAAACCTCCCTTCCTAAAGCACCAGGGGAGCTCTGGTTAGAGAAAACATAGTTTAGGCATTTCTAGAGGGTGCTAAAGGTTTACAGTCTAAAGTATAAGCAGGATTTGCTGGGACTTGTGTTATTTTAGTGTAGCAGTTTCAGAATTGAATAAGAAGGTGGGTTTTTAATATTTAAACTACTTACTACAAGTTAGAAGGAATATGAAATTACTTAGCCAGGAATATGATATGCTTATTGGAACCCACAGAGTGAAATGAAAATTCTCCATGTGACCCTATGATTCTGAGATCAGAACACAATTCTATTGAGAGGAATGGAAGAACAGTTCACAGCTGTTTCCCCAAAGGGGGAGAAACAGATTCAACCTTTGTCCTCCTACCGGCCTCCCTTCTCCTGTCTCTTCAAATTCTTTCCAAAATGTTTTGAAATATCTGTCCTGAAAATTTATATCTTTGTAAATATTCTTGTAGAGGTTTTGTATCTACTTAATGTAAATTTTATAAATCCCTTTAATTATATTAGTAATCCTTACTTGCTCAAGAGTGGATTTTTTCTGAGGGAGGGGTTGTTTTGTTTCTGTCTTTAGAGTCCAGCCCCTCTCAAGTTATATTGATTTCCATTTAAGTCAATTGAACTAAAGAATATTGGAGTCAATAGTTGATTTAGGACAACCCTGAGGGTTCAGACCATTGCTTCACAGAGCAGGAGGGAGAAGACAAGAACTTCCTAAAACCATAGGTATAGTTTATAGTAAAGTTTGTAACTGGACTAAAATATCCATCAGTTGTGTGGTAGCAGCCTCATTGCCATACCATAGTATAGCATCTGGAGTTTGTATCTTTTCCTGGGAAGCAAAGATAAGAGACTTCCCTGAGAATCAGAGGGTTCAGGAAAAAAAAATTGTATAGAATATATTTAGATGAGACCAGAAAATGTTGCACAGGGATATCCTGATCCATTTTTGTCTTGTTGCCCTGAGCCATGTATCTTTATCAGTGGGAGTTCTAGTTTCTTCTTTAAAGAAATGAGGAACAAAAGTACCTTTCCTGGAGGATTGTTGCTATGACAACATATGACCAAACCTGCCCTGAAAGAAGAGGAAGTAACTGTGTTCTTCCTGTCACAAGGTTCTCACACTACTTCTTCTTTCTATAAGGTATGCTTTTGCTTTCAATTGCCACACACCTGGCTTCCTGTCACTACCCTTGCTGACTCTTTCCAAGCGTCTGACTGTGAGTTCTTTCTGTCTTCTAATCTTTTCTTAGGAACTCCCATCAGAGTATCTCTACCAAACAGAGAATGTTTACAATGAGAAGGTGGCAGGTGACATCATCTCTCTGCATGTACTGCTGTTTTGATTGAGAATACTTTCAACCTTGCTCTTTGTCCATTTTTGAAAGTCATAGCCATTGATCCAAGCATTCAGAAAACTAGTAATGAAACTTTCTAACCTGACAAAAAAGTGCTCAAACTAGAAATGGTTTTGACATCCTTTAATTCCAGCAGAGGGAGGAGACAGATCTTTGTGAGTTCTGGGAGGCCAGCTTGGTCTACATAATGACTACCATGCAGGCCATGGCCACATAGTGAGACAGTGTCTCAAAAACAACAGCAGCAAACAACAATAAAACAAATAGACAAATAGAAATGTATCGGAAGTATGAATATTGAGATTCAGAGATTTTGTTCAATTTTTGCTTGAGCTTATGCTTTTAGACAGTTTGTATTATATACCTGTTGACTCACAATTTGAGATTTTCCTTTTGCACTTTGGCCTGGCACCAGCAGTAAAATGCCAAGTTCAAAAGTTAGAATAAAAGATATTCTTGAGTCATCCAGAAAATCATTCATTTGAAAATTTCTTCATTATTTTGCAACTCTGCAAAGTTGCCAGCAGCATTGCAAGGTTTGGCTGTGGACACCTGGAAAATGTGAGACTTAACTTTTTCATGTGGACACTCTGACTTCACTTCCCCTGAGGGAAGAAGAAGGGGATGAACAGCATGTGTTAAATTTGTCCCTAAAATGTAACACCTACTATACTCTAAGGAAGCTTCCGGTGGCATCATAGTCTTTCTATATTTTTATCCTGTCTTTTCATCCAAAATGAGTTTACTTAGCTGTTCACTTACTGAAGCAAAGTACTGTTCAGGATCAGCTTTAGCCCCAGGTAGAAGAGACAGATGTTTATGGGATCTGTTTTTAAAAATGTTCACAAGCCTCCTACAGAAAATACTTTCTCTAACATCCTTACTAAAATTCCCATATTAGTCATTTCCTTGGAATGGAGCAATGAAGAAAAAAAAAAACTTCTGACAAAATATACAAACTATCTAAAAGTTACAGCACACAAAGCCTCTTCACTTACTGTTCAAATTAGAAGGACTTTAAGTTACTTAGGAGGACTAAAAAAAGGGAGAACTTTGATAAGAAAATGAAGGAAAACAAGGTATGGGACATAAACACAAACAAAAACTTACACAAATATACATAATTAAATACTAAAAACAAATAAAAATGCCTATAATGGAATAGAAGCACATAAGAAAATCTATATATCTCCAGATGAAAAATGGAGATTAGCGTGTATGTCTTCTTCAAAATTTACCAGCAACACTAGGCAAGATTGAAATGTGAGTGTGAGCTCAGTTTATCTATCTCAAAAGTACATTTATGATTGTTGTAGAACCTCCAAAAAACACAGAAATTTCAAGTAGCCTATAAGAAATATCACAAAAGCCAAATAAACTTCTGCATGCAAATATTCAGCTGGTTCAAAAATAAATACAACTCTTCAGGTGAAACTGGGTTATCATAGCCTGTGCTTCATTCCTAGGACATTCATTCCTAGGACTATCACCAGGTGAGGGTTAATTCCTGAAGGATGAACTATGTCCTTAGGACTGAAAAGGGCTAACAGGATCAGCACAACCTTTCCTATATATACTGAAATGCCATGTTTTGTTCAATCACTATGTGTAACTATTACACATCAATTGAAAATGTATATTGAAATTAGTGTAGCAGGGAAACACTGGGATTTAGACATTTTCATTGCAACTAAAAATGGCTGTTGGGCCTTCCAGGGATTCAGGGAGCTGAAAGATGGTAACAGATTTTGGAAGGCCAGTGAGGACTCCTGAAGAAGACGAATTTTCTCAGGAGGAGTAGAGGAATTCGTAGCATCTAATTTGACACATTTATAGGCCACAGCCATGACTGAATGACCAGGAGCCAGCCAGGACCACAGAATAACAAGGGTAGGGACAGAGGCAGCCAGGGAGAGCTAGGAAGAGGTCCAAGCCGATAATGAAAGGGAGAATTAAGGTACACATTAAGCTCCCCAAAGGGAAAAAATAAGCAAAATTTCCAGGACCTTTCTTAGAAAGATTTGAAATGTTAACTTTTTTGCTAAAGTAGGAAAAATGGCAATTCTACTGGTTTCTCTAAGTTCATTCTACTGCCTTTTTTTTTTTTTTCTTGAAGCCTTAAGGTGGTGAGGTCTCTCTGAGTGAGTAAGGTCCTGAGACTCAGCCAGTTATTCACCAGTCAATTACTCAGAGTTCAGAAAGAGTGGGTTATTTTTCTGGTATTTAGAATCAGCATATTTAGAGCTGGCTTCTGGGGATTGAGCCCACTTCCCCGAGAGAGCTGGGATTCCAGTAGGCAAAAAAGCTGTCTTATTTCATGAAGTGAAGCCCTCACTGGAACCCAGGACACTTGATTGAAATTTCAGACATGTGATTTTGTCAGAGTTCGGATGCCTTTCTTTTGAAATGACTTGCCTTAATAGCTACTTTAGCCCATTGCCAATCTTTGCAGCAAGCATATCTCCCATGATTGGGAAAATTAATGAATAGGCACCAGCTAAAGCAATTAAACCGAAAGAAACATCCCTGATTTCAGTGCTAGGCAAAAGCTGGCCTTGAATTTCTCTTGACAATGCGGAAGTCCTGCCACCTCGGAACTGTTGAATTATTGAGATGAACTGCAGCAGCATATAGAAGGGGCTGTCACAAGCCAGCCAGGCAAGCCAGACTGGGGATAAGCAGCCCGTGTGCTGTTCCCCAAGGCCAGCAATTGCTAGGTGGTCTGCAGCCGGTTTCCCGAAGTCCAAGGGTGCTTGCAAGTTTAAGAAGAGCTAAAATCTGCTCTGGTGTCTACCACTAAATCACAATTCCCATGCCCTGGTGCATTCCTCATCTCAGATCCCAGGCATTTTTTTCTCTCGCCTCCCTACATGCACCCCAGGATGTAGACAAAATGAAATCCAAGTGACCTATGTGGGGGTGGATTTTTTTTTTTTTTTTTTTTTAAGAAACAAACAGAAAATTAACTGGAAAAAAAAACCCTGTTCTCACTTTTTTACTTTTGGAAAGGGCTATGTTTGTTTTCTCAGAGACACTTTCTGGCAGCTATGATGGAATTCAGTTCTATTAAACTCCTTTCTTACAAAGGAAAAAAAAAAGTATTAGCCCCTGCTTAACTTTATCTTCTGAATCTCAAGTCTAATAATAAACCTATAGCAAATTCCTTTCTTAAATGAGTGTGTCAAGTTTTCTGATTTGAGAATACCAACATTTTCTGAAAAGGTAGGCTATTTTTACAAAACATTAGTAATATTCTAATCACTACCTAATATGCGGGAGAAGATAGTTGGGAAAAGGTTTAGAGATGTTAATAGTAGATAAGTCAGAATCAAATCATAATGGTTCCTAACTTATTTAATAATTGTGAAATGTAATGAAATTAAACATATTCAATAAGTTATAAAAATTAATTTCTAAATATTTCACTTTTCCTGATTACACTGCTCTTATCCCTGCTCATGAGCCACACATGGTACCCAGAGTATGTGTTATTTCCCCCACTCATTTTCACTCTGTTCATGATGTCCAATGGCTTTATTAAAACTTATCATCAGGCTAAGCATGGCAGAACCTTCATGGGACTTGGAAATACCTATATAGCATATTCAGATAATGCCCTTTAAAAATTAGCAAAGGTAGTATCAGGGTTACTGTGTACTTTTACATTCACACTGAAATAACTGTTCAGATGAAAGAGAAGTGGTCAGCCAAAGCAGCAACATAGACTGTATGATGCCAATCATAGGTAAAATGGGGCCTGTAAAATTTAATAATCTGAATAATTCATACTAAAGAATGTTTATTACTAGCCTTTATGCTCACCATACATCCTCCTCTTTCTCCTATAGAATCTCCATTTTGTCTTTTTGGCCTCCTGGATCAACATGGCAACCTCCTTAGCATCTCATTTCAATTCACTTATCTCTATGCCTTTCTAGAACTGCCAAGACCAGGTGATTCATATATAATCTGTAAAAGTTTTGAAAAGTTCCTCTACCATGACACAGGACCCAGGAATCCAGAAGTCCTCCAGTAGGAGTTTGTGGACAAGACATTTTTCATAGGCAAAACAATAGCATCAGGACTCTGTTATTTAGTATTACAAATACTTAGGATCATGGGAAGAAATTCCACACATTAAAATAATAGAATTTGTAGACAAAACTCATTTTTGACAGTAAAAGATTTAGCTTAACATATCTTGAGACAAAAATATAATAAGGTGATTGTTTGCAGAAGACCTTTTTCTTAATTTTGTGAGAATGTGAAGAAGGTTGATAGATGTTTATGTACTTCAGTATATGTAGTGATGTCTCAATCTCACTGATTACCCCTTACCAAGCTCAATTAGATACTCAAAAATCAGTCTATTTCAAAACTCCCTTTATGGGTTGAACATGAAAGGTTAATCCTATCAAACATGATAAGGCCTCGTCTGAGTCTATCTCTAGGCAATATAGAGGAGACATTTATGTGAGTTTTCAGAATTGCTCACGATGCTTTGATCAGAATGAGGTACAAAGCTGACATGAGAAAAAAACCTTCCTCATTCCTATAAAAGACATGGTGTACATCCCTTGCAAACACACCAAGTTTTGCAGAGTTGAAATTAAAGGCTAAGATCAGTTTCAGAGAAATAAAATTAAGTATAACCTAAGCCTCATTCAAGAAAAAATAAAACAAAACAATAAAAAAATTATTTCTTTTATGTTCCAGCCTTGGCAAAGCAAAGTTAAACTGTACCTCAGCTACCTTGGGGAGATACAAGACCCAGTTGCAGTAACTGGGAAGGTGACTGCTGTTGAGTAAACATGAGAATTTCCAAACAAGGTGAGTTTTCCTGATTACCATTAACATAGGAAGAAACCAGGCCTCTGTAACCTGTACTTAACCCGTTCCTTAAACAAATTATGATAGCCTTTTTCATTTCTCCCCACACTGCATTTTGTTGGTTTTGTCTCCCAGGCTTTAACACAAGATGGGGACTTGGGCTGCAGATTACAAGAAATAATGACCTGTATATATTTAGTTGTTCAAAGGAAATTAGAGTAGCCTGATTTTTATTATTCCCCATTGCCTCACGTTCTCTGGTGTAATAACTTGCCCTGTTCTCTAATTTGCTTTTACATCATCGGAAATGTATAGCATTTAGTCTACATACTCCCATGACCAATCAGGACTTGCTGCTGAGCTGGGTTAACACAACCTTGCAAGGAATAGTGAGCTTTCCTTGGTGAGCCAGAGAAGGCAATGAGCTTATCTTCCCCAAACCCTGGTCTAGAGAAAGCCCTTGCCACCTTATACCTTGTACCTACTGACCTCAGTGTGCCTTGCTCATGAGCATAGTAGCTATCTTTTCAAGTTTGGTATTAGAGAAAATATTCTTTGCTGGAAACATTTACATGTAAGTGCTTAGGGTTAAATTTTTAATTGTTAATTTCTCAGTGCATGCCCAGGAACACAGCCTCATGCTGCCTTTCCAGCCCTCTAATCTCTTGCTATTTTCTCTCACACTAAAGCTGAAAGCCATCTGCTTTTAATTCTTTCTCAGAAGAAGAAACAGCTGTTTTAGATATCATGGGTGTGTGGTGATGTATATGTATGTTCTCTGTACATCTATGTACAGATATAGGCAAGGATGTATA
Organism: Sigmodon hispidus; assembly: GCA_004025045.1. Taxonomy (NCBI): domain Eukaryota; kingdom Metazoa; phylum Chordata; class Mammalia; order Rodentia; family Cricetidae; genus Sigmodon; species Sigmodon hispidus. The sequence goes on from PVIH01013781.1 coordinate 34,287, forward strand.
CACATGTGTGCATATGCATGTAGAGTCCAATGTTGGATGTCTTCTTTAGTTTCTCTCCACCTTATTTGTAAGGACACAGTCTTTCATCCACTTAGAGCTTACAGGTCAGCAAGCTCCAAGGATCCTCATGTCTCTGCCTTCCCCATACTGAGATTACAGACACATGCTGTCACTCTGGCAGATTCTAGCTTCTTATAAGGGTGTTGGAGATCTGAACTCCATCCACATGCTTGTACAGAAAACTTTTTACTAACAGAAACACCCCAGTCATGTTTTAAATAATTGAAAGAGCTACAATTAGACCTTTAGATCATGGTTTCATTGGGACTTTCTAACCCTATAATGTATAGGAGCTGTAGCTGCTAGAATACCTGAAATAACATAGATCTCAGTGGCTAATGTATCCTTACTGTAGGATACACTATTGCCAATTGCAACTTACTACCCCCTCAACCCATGGTGTCTGCACTCTTTTGAGAAGAAAGTAACATTTGAAAGACAGGAAAAAGTGATTTTCACTTAATTAAGAATGTTTTCCAAGACCTTCAATGAGTTTGTATGGTTTCTTTAAATTCTACTGCAGCAGTTCAGCTTTGTGCTCTTAAGTAGGCAGGATTTGGCAAGATAAAAATGACAAGAGCAATATAGTGAGCAGTTTTAATAATCACAACTTCTGAAATTTACTCCTTGAGCATATTTTAGGAGCTCAATAAATTTGATCTTTATAAATGTTTCTTCTTCTCTCCTCAAAACTTCTTCACAGTCTAGGCAATTGCCTCATTATTAACAGAGTCTCCATTCCAAAACAAACGCAAGTCCCTCATATTCACCCTACTTTAATTTCCTTCGGCCTCATATATTTTAAGATTAACTACTGGTTTTGTTTTTGTCCTCTTCTTGCCTGCTCTGGGAGCCACAATTTACCTCATTTTTCTAATTTTGATTTATTAGAAATAACACATTCCTTTTAGTGCTGTCAAATTTAATGCTTCTAGCTGTCCCCCACATCCCACATCCTCTGAAATCTCCACGAAGTCCCCCACTCTCCAGAAAGTACCAGTCTACTGTGGTTCAGGAGATAACTTTTGCACATTCTTCCTTTAGAGTCAGCTTACCATCCTGGCTTTAGTTTTATTACTGGAGTTTAGGCGATCCCTCTTACTAAATTGTCCCCCTTGCCCTAAATTCCAGTCCTGGGTAACATGGTACTTGGCTGAGTCTGTCTGCCTTAGGAGATGGCACAATTCTTTTGAGATTCCCCTGGTCATAACCTTTCAAGGGGCCTTTTGCTTTTCAGAACAAGATTAGACAGAATGTACCTCTGTGTACAAGTAAACCAGTCAACAGTCATCCTTCCCAGAGACTGGCCAGGTGGTTGACTGTGAGGCCAGGGTTGGGGAGGGTCTGGGAAAGTTTAATGAAGCAGAGAGGAAAAATGCTAATATTTTCTCTGCAGTGACAAAAAATATTCCATTTCTGAACTCTAGAAAACAATTTATTCCATTTGTTCCCATTGATTCTGAAATGAGACCATGGGGAATTGTGCAGAACAGTTTTAGGGCAGAAGAGGTAGATTGCATATTTACTCTTTCTCTTAGGATTGTGATTCCAGGTTGCCTCTGTCTTTTACCTCCTTTTCTTTCCAGAGCTGGTGGTGGTTCTGTAGTCCAAATACATTTTTATATAACAACTTGACTTGTCTTATAATTTATCATATCTAAAGTGACTTTCAATAATTTTAAGTATATTCACAAAATTTTGTAACCAAAACAAAATGCATGTAGAGAAACTGTTACTGGCCCCTAAAATGCCTGCTCTTGACAAATGCATTGTTCTCTTTACAGACAAACCAATTTCATAAACATAAAATATGCTTCCTTCTGTTACTGGGTTCTTTACTCATCACTTTCCCCAAAAGGGCTACACATGTTGTACCATATATGCTGACAAAAAGAAGCCAGTATGACTTTCTGTTTTTCTATTTCCTTGTCCATAGTAATTATTTGCATTTTATTTACATAATCCTAGTGAATATAAAGAAAAGTTATTAACTGATTTTCATTTTCTTGATTGGTAGTGATGAAACTTTCCATGAGTTTATTTCCACAGTCTTTGGAGGAGTATCTGTGGCTTCTCTTAATTTGTATGGGACAATTTGCTTCTCTTACAGAGTTGGATGATCTCTTTATGTTGTGTAAGCACAAGTTCCTCATCAGGTGTGTGACCTATTACACATCATCTATCCTCTTGATTGATTGTCACAATTTTTATTTCAAGCTTTGAAGATTAAAGCTTTTTATTTTTCTGAAGCTCTGTATTTTCTATCTTTTATTATCCATGCTATCAGTATTACTTCTGAGAGTCTTTTCCCACTCAAGATAATGAACATTCATGCCTTTATTCTTTGAGGCTTTTGTGACATTAGCCCTTATATTTAGGTCTCTGGGCCATTTTGAGTTAAGTTTTATATATACTGTGAGATAAATTCCAAATCCTTTGCTTTGCATATGAGTTTAGAGTTTTTTCATCATTAGCTCAAAACACTAAATTGGCAACCTTACTATAAATCAGTTGTAAATGTGAGATTTACTTCTGCAATCTACATTGCATGCAGTTTTTTCTATATAATAAATTATGACTATGCAAATATATATACTTAATTATTTTCCAATCAGGAATTTCTTACTTCCTTTTTTTCTGCTGAATTGTCCTTAACATAATTGACTATATTGTATACAATTGACATTATATTATATACATATGACTGAGTGTTTTGTAGCTATTCTTTATCAAGTTGATAAAATTCATGTTACGTCCCAGTTTATTGATTGCTTTTGCTATGGCAAGGTGTTCAATTCTGTCAAATGCAGTTTCTGTATCTATTGAGATAATCATATCACTTTGGCCTTTGTTAATATTCTGTTAATTTCAGATGTTAAACCAATTTTAATTGATCCCATTTTTTTTTCATTATCTTACATGCAATTTGTCAAGATTTTGTACATATTAAAGAAATTTCTTTTATAAAACTTTCTTTACTTGCCCTATTACTGAATGTCAGTTACAGGAGGCTCTAACTTACAAAGTGTCTTTTCCTGGTCTAATTTTAGGAAAAGTACATGAAGAATTATTACTAATTTTTTATAGAACTAATAAGTGATCTTGGGTTAAAATATATTTTGGATAAATTTTTAAATTGCTAAAACATATTTGTTGTGTGTTGGTCTGGGCTGTGTTTCCATGTGTCTAAGGTCCAGAGACATTGCATCTTTTTTGCAAAGCTGAGTTCATTGGACAATTACCAAAAACATCTTTATGAAGAACAGGAGAACGAAGCATTCCTCAAAATATAGTAACAAGGAAGAAAAGGTGGAGCATTTTCTCAACAAAGGAAGCATTAAATATACTATGCACTTTGGAGCATCATCTAGTAGAAAGGGCAGTATATTATAGAAAGTTATGAAGAAAGATCACTGGACATGAAAGCATGTTCTCAAAATTGCTTTTGCCACTGTGAGCTGCAGAGAATCTATGTCTGAAATGGCCTAGGTGAGCTGATGTAAAAGGTCTCTCAGTTATAACTGATATGTATTTGTGAGTAATGAGTAGGAGAGGTGGTAATATTTATGCTTCCCCCTAGTCCCTGAATTGTTACTACACTTCTGTTAAAGGTATCTGTCATATCTGAAAAATTCTTTACATCTCAATATAATTTTCTTCAAAATAAAAATGAAATCCCATATATTTTAAGATCTTTAGTTTAGTGACTAAAGTTTGTATTTGTTGCATTAGAAAGTCAATGGGATAGCACATCCTTTATAGTCAGAACCAGACTTCAGAAAAGTTTAACCAACTAAAAGTTCATCTAGTCTGTTAATTCCTCTTAGGGTAACACAGAGATTAAGCTACTTAATGTGGATCTTGAGTCTCTGCAGTAGATGTCTGGTTTAATACATTGCACTTTTTAATCTTGAGAAAGTTTTTCTTTCAGTGGTTAAATTTTTTTCAGCTTTAAAAATAGATATTATATGTATCCTCAGAGATACAATGTCTTAATGAATATTTATATGCATATTAAGTGTTAATTATTCTATGGTTGCCATTATCATTGACATTTTCAGAAAAACTCACCTATGGGTCCAAATTCTGTGTGATGAACCCTATAAGTTACCCACTTACTCTTTCTGAAATGACATCATCCTTCCTATTACTTATCTTCTGTTTTGTCTTTGACACTTTGTCAAGTTCCAGGGCACTTTGACACTTTGTCAAGTTCCAGGGCATCTTATTATAGATTATCCCTCATGTCCCTTCTGTTTTGCTCCAGCATTAAAGCATCTACTCATACTGTTGAGCAGAGCACTTCCATTTTTCCTTCCAGTGTTATAACAACTTATTGGGTCTGTCATGTGAAGTACTGGTTGATCCCTTAAATTCATTCTCTCTATGAGTTTGTGTCAAAACCTGCAAAGTAGGAATAGGAATTCTATTTTATAGATGACCAAGAGGGGTAAGAAGACTGGAGACCTATTTAGTCTACTAAGTTTATACATAGTCATCCTGCAAAATGGATTTATTCTTTGAGTATGATGTCCTTGCTGCCTTTTATTCTTCAGGCAGCAGCCAAAGTAATTTTGTTATAGTGTAGTTTTGATTACAACACACTCAACTTGATGGGTCCTTATTGCCTATAAAATAAAGCCCAAACTCTTAGCTTGAGAATTCAAATCTTGTGATAATCTGGCTTAAACCTACTTTTCTAGACTCTACTCACTGATCCTTCTCACACCCACTCCACTCCAATCAAAACATATGACTTTTCATTGCAAGTATGACCCATACTTCCCTCAGTAACTGCCTTTGCCTCTTCCTATGTTCTCTGCCGAGTGCCACCCCACCATGAGTGCTCTCAGTCTCTGATAGATGTAAAATCCTTTCATCTCCGTGCCTGGTGGCTTGGATTGTGCCAGTTTGTGATTTATGGTCTTTTTAACATAGGAAAAATATTAGAGGGAAGTAAAATTAAGAGGATTTAAAAAAAAGAGTCTGAGGAAAAAGCTATTAACTAAACTAGTGTTAGCTACATAGAGCAGGAAAAACCCAGATCGAAAGGGAAGAACATGGTAATGGAGGGTGAAAGTACATTGTGCTGAGAAAGGAACCAACTTCTTTCATTTTCCCACTCATTAGAACATATAAATTATTAGGTGAAGTGAAGGGTATCAACAGATAAGAATTTTGGCAGTACCAGGAGATTGGCTTCCATGTGAAATTACTGGCTTGGCATATTTTATATGTTATTCCTGGCTGTTAATTCAGTTTGACTCAGACTTTGTGTGTGGAGTGCTTTTCCAAAATCGAAGATATTCCTGAGCGTTAGAAGGATGGGAAGAAGCCAGGAGTAGCCATATTCCATGAAATTAATTACTTGGACAGATGCTTGTCAAAGTACACCAATATGGATGTTAAGTACTCTTATATGAACATATTCCAATTTTGATGTAAACCTGAAAATTGAGAAGCATGGGAACTGTGTCTTATTCACAGATCCTCTGTAAGCACCTTTCATGTCATGATGCATAGATACAGACTTTTTCATAAGGCCTGGCATCTGTTTTCAGTTGGTCATTATTTCTACACATGAATGATGAGTAAGGTGGATGAAATAAAATAATGAAGAGAGAAGGAAATGTGCATGTCCAGAGACAATGTCTGGTATTCTTGGCCTTGGCATGTACAGCTTATAGCAAGATTTCTCAACTTCAGTACTACTTGTATTTAGCCTACTTATTTTTTTTATTATATGGGCAAGTCATTTGACATATATAAAATATAGCAGTGTCACTAGTTACTTTCACTAGCATTTCCAAGTATTGACCTCCAACATGTCTCCTGGGTTGGCCAAACAGCTCCCGTGAGCTGTAAAACTTTGAAGATAATGATAAACAGTGAAATCTAGAGGAATCCCTTCAACCACCTCATTTATGGTGTCTAAAACCATCCAGTATCTGTTTTGTAGGATTTAGGATCTGACACCAACAAATGGCATGGCGAAGGAAATAACTATGTGAATAGAAAAAAAAAAAGTGTTTGCCGAGGCCAGCAACAAAGTTCCTGACACAATCTCATTGCCAGGGTGCAGGGCCGATTGAAGCTTCTTAAGAGATTGTCAAAACATAGTGTCAGAATGAGATGTCACGAGAAGCTAAGCAATGTTACAAAAGAGTAAATAATCCCTTTGTAGGCTCTAGAAGGGCAGGTACAGAGAGAATAGTGTGGAGAGATAACCACACATGGCAAGAGAAAGGACCTGATATACCTTAGTAGTAAAACAAGATCCCAAAGGCTCAGAAAAAGATAAGTTCTAGAATCTATAATCCTAGAATTAAACTGGACCTGAAAAATTTTAGGTGCAATTGTTATTGAATATGAGGGCAAGCCAGACTCTGTTCTCAACCTTGGAGTGCAAAAATAGGAGTAGGACATAAGTTTATCATGAGTGGGGTTTGTAGAAAATAATAATGGATGTTTAGGAGAGCCTTGAAGGAAACAGGGGCAAATCCCCAACATCTCACTTGTATAGTTGGTTTATTCATCACTACTTTAAAAATGCCTGACAAAAGCTTCTTGGAGCAATAAGAATTTATTTTGCGTACAATTATAAGGTGCAGTCTATCTTTACAGGAAAGGCTAGCAGCCAAAGCTAGGTACACCCAGCCATATGATTCTGTAGTCTAAAATAAAATAGAAATAGGTTCTAGGCTCAATTGGTTTCCCCTTGTTTTGTTTTGCTTTTCAGTTTGGGGCTCAATTAGATGGATAGTGCTGCTGTATTTAGAGTAAGTCTTTGCAATTCAATTAACCTCAGCTAGATAATCTCTCATAGACATACCTAGAGTTCTCTTTCCATGGTGATTCCAAACCCTACCAAGCCAGCTCTCAAGAGTAACTATCAGACCACTTAATCCAATAAACTGAGTCAACAGATGCTAACAGATTGCTACTCTGCCCCAAGAATCACATATGAAGATACTGTAATGACCTAGCTAATATACTCTGAATTTAGTATTACATGACAGAAGTGAACAAAACTATAGATGCCACATGACCCTAATTTTATAATAATGAGCAAAATATGTAATTGTTGATAACTAGTTACAAAAATCAATACTTAGGAAACATCATGAGTGAAAAAGTACAAGTGCTGTTTAGGAAGCAAAAATTGAAAGACAAAAGAAATCTTGTAGACTTTTATTTTAATTACACTTCATCTTTCTTTATATTTTATCCTCCATGTTTGAAGTGGGAAGTGTTTTAATAACCAATTTTTAAATATTCCAAGGACTGCACTTGGAATTGGGAACAGCTGATTACCTAAGTATGGAAAATATTCATGTTTATGAGAAAGATCAGGGCTGGTACAATCTGAGAAAAGTGTGAGAAATCTAGAGAATATGGATTGTGTGATGGAAATGAACGCATTCCTACACAAATTTAACAAGAAGTTAACATGTGTTAGCAAAGTACTTTGTTCCTAACAGACAACTACTTTGTAGTTTTGTAAAAAGGAAGCCAGTTCTTCTTCCCATGGACCTAATCACCAGCAGCTCTCTTGGAAAGGAAACAAACTCTGTGGCTGTATGTAACTGGGTATTAGACTATGGAGTAGGGAGTTTGTTGGGAATGATGGATAGTTTGACAATACAGCACAGTCAGACAAAAGCAGCCATCAATCACTTTAAATCAAGGATAGACCTTGGGTGTGTTTTGTGCCATTTTCGTTCATTCAACCACCCAGAGAGTTGCAGAGAACAAGCTCATGACCCCATATGAGCAAAGAAAATGGCTTTTAAAGTTGTTTTCAGGCTCTATTCATCACTCATTCCTGGGTGAGATGTCAAGAAATAATTTTTATATGTTTTTTTCAGCTCATCTTTTTCATCTAAAATAAAATTTGGTAAAAAGATAAGCAAATAGGCAAGAAATGGAAAGAAGGCCCACATGAGTACACTTGGCTTTCAGTCCTGCAAATGACTTAACATCCAAGTTTTTTTCTTCTAAACTTGCCTTATATTTCAAAGCTGTGCCAGATATTTTTCAAATCTTTTGGAAAGGGAGCTGTTATTTCTTCATCATTTCTTCTTGGGTAATTCTAGAAGATTTGAAGAAGGGCAACCTCTCATAGGTCTCATCAGTGCATACTTAACATTGTTATTCCTCTGTTAATATTGAAAGAGACTTTCTCTGTGGGCACAGTACTGCTCACTGTTCCTCTCATCACTATTGTTATTGATGGTTATCACATCAGTTCTAGAAACCCCACACTAACTTATGATTGATTTGGGCACAGGATATGTATCACTGGGAGGACTGAGAGGATATAGAGTATTTTCTGACTTGAGAGGGATCTAGAAGACCTTGAAATAGGCCTCTTTTCCAAATAATGTATGAAACAGACTCCTTAACTCAAAACACTGAATTAGCTCTGTCATTTTTAAAGATCCTTCACTGTGCCCTCACTATGCCTCTCTTCCTAGCCTAGGAATGAGGCAGAGAAGGGACAAGCCGGCCCTTCTGAAATACAAAGGTTCACTCAAACAACTTGTGATCAGGTCAAGGAAAAGGTAAGCAAAACTAAGTTTTGGTATAAGTATTATAAACATAGAGCTTAACTGGATTAACTGCATTTTATGTCCTATAATACTGAACCCACCAAATAATGCTCAAATTTTTTATCTACCAGAAACAAAAATATTTGTCATCTATCATGTATGACGTTTTATCAGGATGCCAAACTATTGTCAAGTTAGATAGAAATAGTCCTTCTGAAGTATTAAGATACTGAAGTTCTATTAATGTATATACACAGATTTAAAAAGTCAAGGAAAGGGAAGTAAACATTAAATAATAATAAGTAAAATAATGAATAAGTGGTACTAGGAATATAAACATCTCAGATACAAGGTAACCTAGAAGAGTAAAATTTACTGGCTGAGGATTCAAAATCTAGTTAGACTCTAGGTCACATAGTAGATGAAAGATTATTAGCAGATCAAACATTCCATATAAATTTCCATTTTTCATCATTTTCATGGAATGATTTATGTTTTAGGAACTCCTGACCTTCGGTAACAATCAAAACATATTTTTATAATTGTGCTGCTATTGTTATAGAGACTACAGCAAACTTCCAATTAAAGTAATATATCTATGTATATTGTCTTCATTGGTTTTTATTTTGTGTGTCTCAGATTGACATAAACTCAAGTTTCCCTGGAAGAGAAAACTCAATTGAGAAAATACTTCCAATGTATGGCACTTTTTTATTATTAATGATTGATGTAGGAGGGCCCAGCCCACTCTGTGCATTGCCACACCTGGGTAGGTGGTTTTGAATTGTATAAGAAAGCAAGCTGAGCCAACTATTAGGACCAAGGCTGTAAGCAGCATTCCTCTATGGTGTCTACTTTCCTGCCTCAAGGTTTCTGCCTTTTATTCTTTCTTTGACTTCTCTGTGAAGTGCCATTACCTGGGAAGTATACAATGAAATAAGCTCTTTCTTTCCCACGTTGCTGCTGGTCAGAATCTTGATCACAGCAATAAAAACTTCAATTAAAGCACTTATGCTTTAACTCTGATAAATGTCTCTTTCTTTGTGTTTGTTTTATATATGTGGGGGGGTTGAATGTATATACATATATATGTACACACATACATGTATATGAGTACATACATCTCTGTGTATATATGTAAATGATTTTTATCTAAATATCTAAATATGACTTTTATCATGCTGAAAAGATGAGTGTATGACAGTTTTCATCAGCAAAACAAGTCCTTTTACCTTATTAATGTCTAAAGTGGGAGGAACCGTGATTTCTGCTAGGCAGACTTGGGATCAATCATAGATTTGAATAACTGTTGGGATCCTTATACTGTACTCACTAATAGATTCCTTATTATAAAGAAAAATAACAACAACCACCAAAACAGCCTAAATATTTAAACCTCCAAATCCGGAAATCCATTCAGGAAACCTTCTCCCTCTTCCTCTCTCTCTCCCTCTCCCTCTCCCTTTCTCTCTCTCTCTCTCTCTCTCTCTCTCTCTCTCTCTCTCTCTCTCTCTCTCTCTCTCTCTCTCTCTCTCTCTCTCTCTCTCTCTCTCTCTCTCTCTCTCCCTCTCCCTCTCTCTCTCTCTCTCTCTCTCTCTCTCTCTCTCTCTCTCTCTCTCTCTCTGTGTGTTTAGAAAGGTCTTATACGTGGTAGAGGAAAATTCTTATATTCCTACGCAGTCCTTAGAAGGGTGCAAACAGAGTTCCTTCTGTATGCATCTGCTCCAGTAGGCAGAGAAGAATGTCGTCTGGAAGTGAGAAAAGCCAGCAAAGCATCCCTCCTGCCGGGTATCCAGTCCACGGATCCAAAAGTAGCGCTCTATTTGTATTTTTCCTGTTACAGCAGAGATCTGTTGTTTGGCTACCAAATTACAGGTTGTGTCTGGTTCTCACATAGTTCTGCTTTTCATGTGCTGAACAAGAAGAGTAATAGCAGGTTACTTCTTCCTCTTGTGGGATTTAGGTACTCTTCATCATAGAATGGGTCATTTTTCTAAGAAAACCTGCCAGTTTAAAAACTGGAGGTGTATGCCACTCATGTGGAGACGGAAAACCCATAAAAATGAGAGGTTTTTGGCTAGAAAGATGGGTTCTAGTTACTTGTTCCCAGATCTAAATGACATGTTTATGAGTCATACCCTTATTATCTAATCCTAACAGAACCATCCAAAGATCACTATCATTAAATGACTACTCAGGGAAGGGTCTCTGGGAAATTTTAGCCCAGAGAAAATTATACACATTCATTCGGTTATGGAACATCACTCAGAACACAGTTTTTATTCATTTTTTAAAAGTGTTCTATTGATAATCTATAAAAGATAAATAAACAAAGCATAGTAAATATTGTCCAAATGTATAATACCTGATGTTCTGAACATGAGACCAGTTAACTTAAATATGCCACATAGTGAGGGAAACTACTGCACATGTATATTAGCAATTAGTATTTGAATCGATCAACCATCACACAAATATTCCATTCATTATTGTGTGTGTGTGTGTGTGTGTGTGTGTGTGTGTGTGTGTGTGTGCTCTAGCATCACTGAGAAGTAAAAAAAAAAAAATCACTAAATGGAGTAAGAGTAAAGAAATGATGTATCCATGGAACCCCTCTGACAACAGTTTATTGAGAGATCCTGGATCAGTATGCCCTAACCCAGAGCACTATTGGGGAACTGTGCTGGCCAATTTGGGAAAGAACCTTGGAATTTTGAGTCATCAGAGAATTTTTAAAGACTTCTTTTGGCAGACAGGACCTATTTTCAGGACATCTGGGTTTCTTCAAATGAAATTAATTTTTCTTATTTTCTTGAAAAATAAAAAAGGAAAAAGTAGATATTTCCTTGCTCTTAAATCATTTGCTTTGTCCAAAGCTTAAAAAAAAAAAGAAACAACAAATTCATTTGCACCATTCTTCATATTTTTGGAATAAGAAACTATTATTACATTTTATTAGAAAAGGAAATGAAAGAACACAGAATCCAATTTATATCAGCCCATGACAGCAGAAACACTTAGTGGAGCTGAGGATTCTTCTAGGCCCACAGTTACAGCATGAGAAGGAGGCATTAAAAGAACTATTGTTTTTTAGTCTGAGCCAATATGATATATTAATATGCCAGACCCATGCTAACTATCTTATCCTATTTTTTTCAAAGGGATATTTTCCACAAGTTATAATTGTTAAATTCTGCATCTCTTTCTTTTCTTTTCTTTTTTTTATTATGAATAAAGAAGTCACATTTTCTATTCGTGTATATCCTTATAAAAGGTCCCTTCTCCCTCCCGCCACATCAGGTCACTCTCTCTTCTCCACATTTCCCCATCTCCTCCCCAGCATGGGCAGGAGGTGCCAAGGTCCCAAGGTCCCAATATTGCTCAGTTCAGCCTCCACTCCTGGCAGATCCAGATTTCTCCCCTCAATAACGAGACTCAGTTAGGTGTTCCTCTAGGGGGAGTGGGATCCAAGGTGTCAGTCCAAGGTATTTCAGATCCCAAGCTGTTCAGTGGTTGTGGTTTGCAGCTTGGGCATGCTTTGCTTTTTTCTTTTTTGGTTCGAGTCCATTAATGAGTGACTACATCCCCTGCTTATCTTTCTGGGTTTGTGATACCTCGCTCACGAGGATATTCTCCAAATCCATCCATTTGCTTGCAAATTTTAGGATATCATTTTTTCTTACTGCTGAGTAGTACTCCATTGTGTAGATGTACCACAGTTTGTTAATCCATTCTTCAGATGAGGGGCATCTAGGTTCTTGCTATTACAAATAATGCTGCTATGAACATAGTTGAGCTAATAATGCCTTTGGAGTGTGACTGTGCATCTTTAGGGCATACACCCAGAAGTGGTATTGCTGGGTCCTTGGGGAGATTGATTCCCAGTTTTCTGAGAAACCGATATACTGCATTCTAGAGTGGCTGAACAAGATTATACTCCCAGCAACAATGGAGGACTGTTCTCCTTGCTCTGCAACCTCTCCAGCATAGGCTGTCATCTGTGTCTTTTATCTTAGCCAATCTGACAGGTGTAAGGTGGTATCTCAAAGTTGTTTTGATTTGCATTTCTCTGATGGCTAAAGATGATGAGCACTTTTCAAGTGCCTTTCAGTCAGTCACTTGTAATTCTTCTGCTGAGAATTCCCTTTTTAGATCTGAACCCCATTTTTTGATTGAGCTATTCAAGGTTTTGAGCTCTAGATTCTTGAGTTCTTTATATGTTTTAGAGATCAGTCCTCTATCACTGGTAGGGTTGGTGAAAATATTTTTCCATTCTGTAGGCTATCGTTTTGTCCTATTGACAGTGTCCTTGGCTTTACAGAAGTTTCTCAGTTTCAGGAGATCTCATTTATTGATTGTTGATTTTAGTGTCTGTGCCACTGGTGTTATATTTAGGAAGTGGTGGCCTGTGCCAATTTGTAGAAATGTATTTCCCACTTTCTTTTCTATCAAGTTCAGAGTGACTGGGTTTATGTTGAGGTCTTTGATCCACTTGTATTTGAGTTTTGTGCTGGGTGGCAGGCTTGGATCTATTTGCATTTTTCTACACATTACCATACAGTCATGCTAACACCATTTGTTAAAGATACTGTCTTTTGTCCGTTGAATATTTTGGACCTCTTTGTTGAAGATCAGGTGTTCATAGGTTTTTGGGTTAATGTCTGGATCCTCAATTCTATTCCATTGATCCACAAGTCTGTTTTTATGCCAGTACCAGGATGTTTTTATTACTGTAGCTCTATAGTATAACTTGAAGTCGGGGATGGTGATGCCTCCTGAGGTTCTTTTGTTGGGCAAAATTGTTTTGGCAATCCTGGCTTCATCTCTTTTAATTAGCAATCCTGTCCTTAACTCATTTTTCTCTTCTCCCATTTTACTCTTGAAAGTAGCAGAAGCTAAAGCTTATCTTTGACCCTATGCTTAATGCCTCAGTTTCCCTATCAATCTATTCTACCTTCCACAAAAGACTAAGACACAAACAAAAGTCCTCAGATTCACTTTCATCTCATACAGCAGTGGCCTTTCCTTCAAAATTCTTCAGCATCTCCTTCATTTCCACCAAGACCCCATCACTTTGACATTCTCTGTATTTTTAGGGATTTTCTGATCAAGATTGAAATTGTCTCAATACTTCTCTTACATTTACATCATCAGAACCTCCCTACAGTTTGTTCACAGTGGGTTTTTGTTGTGGTGGTTTTTATTTGTTTCTGTTTTTTGGGTGTTCTTTCAAACATGCCTAGTCTCTAAACATTAGTCAGTTCCAAGCTCTGCTTTTACATTCTAGGCATTTGTTTTAGCAGTGTTCTCTCTCTGTCTCTTTCTCTCTCTCTCTCTCTCTCTCTCTCTCTCTCTCTCTCTCTCTCTCTCTCTCTCCTAGTTTTCTGCCTTAGTTTGCTCAGGCAAAATGATGGATGGTTTTATGCCAAGGCATTTTAGTGACGAATGACATTTGCAGGTGGTGTCACATCTAGGTTGGTGGTCCTGTGTTCTATAAGAAAATAGGCTGAGAGAATTATGAAGAGCAAGACAGTAAGCACCACCCTTCCCTGACTTTTGCATCAGCTCTTGCCTTGAGGATCCTGTTCTGTTTGAGTTTCTTCCCTGTCTGACATGGATGATGAACAGTGATACACCAAATAAACCCTATCCTCCCCAGTGCTTTGGTAATGGTGTTTCATCATAGTGACAGTGACCTTTATCTAGGACAGGAATATATATATATATATATATATATATATATATATATATATATATAGCATAATCTATGCAGAGTATAAATAGATATTGCATATCTCATGGTTCTGGGAAATCTAATTTAAAAGCAATGCCAGATTTAGAGTTTGGTAAAGATGGGTTCTCAGGTCTGTAGCTGAGATCTTCTTTCTGTTTGCTAATAGTGGTATGAGGTTGGCTTGCTTTCTTGGAGTTTCTTATTAAGAAAAACATCTAATGTTAATCATGAGAACCCAGCTCAGCTCCTGTGATTTAATTACCCATCAAATGCACTATTTCCCAAAACCATCACCTTGAGAGATAAAATTTTATTATGTGAACATCAACACTCAGGTTGTAGAATTAAGACCATGTTTGCTTTATAATCAACATTTATTTCTCTTCTGTACATTGGTGTGTTTTCATCCTTGACCTAAAACACCACCTTCTTTTTTAGCTCTGCCATACACATTGCCAAATATTCTTGGGTTATTGTTTAAAATAATGCACTGAACATTCATTCATCATGCCCAAGGGGGTCGGGGAAACAGTCTATATTATCTCTGTGTGTTAGGCATATAAATCACTATACCTTAAACACTGAATGGTTTACAAAAACTATAAACAAGAATTTCTTTGCGCAAGCAAGAACCCAGGATGTTGAAAACCAAGTGTCAGATAAATGTATTTTTCAGTAATAAAATTGCTACTGGAATTAAAGATCTTATATTAAAATATGAAAATGATTATTCAGATGACATAACTAAAATCTGAAGGAAAACAATACCTAAAGTAGGACATTTATTGATAACATCCCAGTTATTATTGGATATTTCATCTTTAACAAAGTTCAAAGTATACATTTGTCACTAATTAGGAAACTCCTTTCAGCCAATAAGCACAAGAAATAGAAATTGAAACAAAGAAGCAAAACCACTTCATATAAATCTGTGTGCATATAGTTTTTAGATTGTTAATAAAGACATTCTTATTTCTGTCTCTTTTAAAGTCCTTATAACATAGTCTTGTTGAAAGTCGGAGTGCATATCAGGAGCCCATACCAAGGTGAAACATTCACTCAATAGCTTCCAAATGCTCTATCCTGATCTTTTATTTTCTGTGCATTTATCTACAGTAATAACAAACTGATGCCATAAAGACACGTTGCTATGATCTGTGTTGGGAAATAAAGCAGTGTTGGCTATTTTTATTGACTCTTTCAGTTGTCCTGCTCACTGAGAGTACTTTGGGAGCTGAACTTCTCTCATTAAACAGCTGGCATGAAAGCTGAAGCGGAGGCAGCAAACAGCAGCAAAAGCTCCAGGTGTAGACTCTAAATCAACAAGTTTTTATATTCTCAGGACCACCTCAGAGAGCACTCAGCTCACCATACATCTGGCTTCTATTAATTGCATGCCAGAGAGAGCAAATGAAGATGTTGCATATGTAATTATAAATTTCACCAAAACATCACATGATTGGCCAGGAGACTGTGGCCATTTCTGTGGCAGGAGAAGTGTAAAGAATAGGGTTGTATTTGGAGCATCACGCACCTTCTTCATGCTGGATGACAATATTCTCTGTGAAAGCCATAGATGAAAGTTTTCAACAATATTGCTCAGACAACATTAAAGACATTTCCATTGTCTCCTTCTGCCTGGATGTCTACACTAGTCTCATAAATGATGCTTTGACCTACATCTTTGCTCCCTCCCACTTTATTCAGTACTTTATTCAGAACAGAGCACTTTTGTTGAGTACTGAGTGAGATTCTACTTTTCCCACTTGACCTCTCCTTCTCACCCATATCCTGCAGAGTGAAATTTAAAATCCTTCTGAGACTATTCATAAAATTACCTGTGCTTCCCCTCTCAACTAGGTTTTTGGTTTTCTTTTCTGGGTTCATGTCTTTCAAACCATAGCAACATGTTTTTTTTTTTTTTTTCCCATTAATACTAACCTCACCCCTTGTCCTTAGGCATTTGCACTTTCAGAGATCTGCATCTCTTATCTCTCTCTCTTCATCATTCTGGTACACTTCCTTTCACTATTTGTCCACAAATCATCTACTAAATGAAGCCATATCTTGACTCCCAGATCCACCTGTACACTCTCTCTTCAGAGTTGATCTTACATATTATTACTTTATTCATTTACGTACTCATTGTTGTGATTAAATATTTATTATTCTTATTATTCATGTTTTCTCTCTTTAAAATTAAATGACTCCTATGCATACTAGTTTTGGTCCATCTTTTTTATCCTTTAGAGCATTGTTTATCACATAAAAGGTGATTAAAGAATTATAGCCTGAAAGACACTGATAGGAATTTGCTATAGAACACAGTCAATGCAGTGGTACATTTAGCTTGCTTTTTCCAAGAGTGCTGAATCAATGAACAACTAATCTCTTTAGAAAAGAAATATCTGATCTATGTCAGAGACTTCACCCTAATGCTATTCCTCCCTCCAAACATGGTATACAGTAACAATTCAGGAAAATTGCAGGATGTAACATGACTCTCTATGTAGGCTGAGAAAAAGCACCTGTGAGGTAGCAGGCAACCAAGTGTCCCAGAAGTTCTTGTAATTATATCAAAATGAAAAGTACATTTAAACCCAAATTGGTTGACAAATGCTTCTCCACATCTGATTAAATATATTAGCAGTAATATTCAGTCTCAAAATAGTATACTTATTTTACTAATATCATTAGCAAATATATTTTTCCATTTAAAAAAACACATGATTTATTATTTAAAAATCAAAATGAAATGTAGTTCTGTACAATTAGATACTTTACATAACTTTCAAATAAATAAAACCATGACACTCTTGTTTTTACCCATCAACTGATTTTTTTAAGCAATTAGTGTATGAGAAAAGCATAAGGCTGATTTAAAACTGACGACTTAGTCATCTAAGTACATGACAGCTTAGAATTAGTCTCTACTACACAGTAGAAGCTGATAATGAAATAAATTATGGCTTCTGGTGACCTCTTTTCAATCCAACTTTAAAGTCCTTACAATAGCAGCATCCTCATGGGTTCCCTTCTGCAATGCTCTGCTGACTTATATTCTGAACTCAACTGAATGTTGGAGTATATAAGGCTACACCTATACAAACTTCTATTAGAAACTCATTAAAGCTTAAGCTAAATAATCTTCAGTTATTTGTGGTTTGAGAGCTTGTTGATTTAAGTCTGTCATGATCCAGCCTAAATGACGCAAAAAAGGTATTCAGATGAAAAACTAACCATATTGAATATTACCATGTAAAACTGAAGAAATTCTATTACAAACAAAAAAACATATCAGAAGTTTGAGAAGAAAGAGGGAGATGAACATATTTTGCATACATCATCCCTACTTATTTGTCTACTGTCTCGTCTTATTTCTCTTCTCATATTTTGTCAGATTTGTTTCTTTACATCTGACAACTTCCTTCTATGTTTTTACTGTCTGCATTGCTCTTATTTCCTATGTTCTATACATACACACACACACACCACACGCCACATCACAATAGATGTTATTTAGCTGGCAGGGTATGTTCTCAAAACCAGTTTGATTTTTATTAATATAAGGTTATTTAAGATTACCAGATAAGCCCATATTTCTAGAAAATGTCAAGGAAGAGATAGGAAGACTGGCTGGACTGAGAGCCTCAATCTATAAGCCATTGCTCCAACCATGGCAGAACTAAGTAGCAGAGGAACTGCATACTGAATACTGTCTCTGGATGGCCAGAGACAGAACTTCTGATATGCCAAGCAGTGCTCAATGACTGTAATTTGCTGAACGATGAAGTAGCATCTTCTGGAAATAATAATAGACTCTAAAATAGAAAAAAAAATCCTGAATGACTATATTAGGGAGTGACCAATTTCTATCATGTGTTGATGTCCATTTAGTTCAAAGATATTCCCTAGAGAAAAAAGAAATGAGATTCCAGACTTCATGGTTTGTTTTTTTTTCTTCAAGTGATTTAAACAACTTAAAAATCCCTTGCAGGCTCAGCTATGGAACATACTGGGAATGTCAAAAGGCCAAATGACAGGAAATGCTTTGTGTATAATCAGGTTTCTTTCCACATTTAATGTTGAAATAAGAAAATCCTCAATAGCACAGCACTCCTGGATGGATTTGTAACCAGAAACTATCATAAACACAGAGATAAAGAACTATGCACAACACAGTTTTATGAGTATATGCAATGCAAGTCAATGAATTTGATAACATGAAAGTAAAAGGGAAATTGTAATTATTCAAAATCTAAGCAAGATAAGTTGATATATGCCCCAAATTCAAGAACTTGAAGGTAGGATAGAGAGTTCAAGACCATCCTGTGCAAATTAAGTTTAAAGGGCAGCCTAGATACCTGACTCCCTGTCAAAACAAATCAACAAAAAGCAATATAAGATCTCAAAAGATCTAGGATCACAAATACATTACATACACCAGCCACTATCTTTCAGTTTTTTTTCTCTGTCTAGTGTCCTTTAGGAAGAAATATATTGGTGTAAGAGATATAGATCAGATAACATGTTCTTCACTCTTGTGATGTAATGGACACAATATTAAGTCCAAACCATCCAAGCAGAAGATGGACAGTTATCTCAAGCAATGGACAGATGAGAACACCATTGCAATCTTATGGATATTAGCTATGACAAACTTTTGAGTTATACATGCTTAAAATCTCCATGTGTTTATAAAGATATTGAATAAATTGAAAACATATAAAATTAGAAAACTCTTATGTTAAATGCTTGTTTGATTTTTCTTATAGAAAAAAAATTGCACTGCCACATGCCTACTTGGGAACATTTGTCGAAGACTGAGCATGGTTACTGTGGACAGTGGTACCCATCTCATCCTTCACTCCTTTGTTACTTTATACCAAGTCAACTTGAGCATTCCCGCCACCATCATTAATGGAGTTGAGAAGTTTTGTTACAAGAGATTTCTGACCCTGTCCAGGCCAGAGGTTTTACCTGCTCTTGTCCACGTTTCCCCCCAAAATGACTCAGACACTTACATTTATTTCATCTTGTTTGGTCTATGTCTCAGGTACATTGCTAGCTAGCTCTTTCATCTTAATTCAACCCATTTCTAGCCACATAGCCTAGTCTGTGGCTCACCTGGGTTCCTTGCATGGTTCTTCTTTGGCGGCTAGATCTAATCTGTCTGACTCCACCTTCCTTCTCATGCCTATCTTCTGATTCCTCAACCTACTTCTATGGCACCCTACACATGCCAACACAGTTCCTTTATTCAAAGAATGATATTCACAGCATACATTCCCACCTCAATGTTTAATCTGAGAACATTAATCATAATAAGAGTTTCTTGCCTGTCAGGCCCATGGTTCAGACCCGTTGACCAACAGTCCAACAAATACACAAAAAAAGCTTATATTAACTGCATGCTGCTTGGCCTATGACTCAGGCATATTGCTATCTAGCTTTTGCATCTTAATTCAACCCATTGCTATTAATTTGTTTTGTCACATAGCCCATGGTTTATCTATTTCTTTACATCTTGCTTCTTAGGCAGCTGGATTGCATCTCTCCTGACTTGATTCTACTTTTCTATCTCTGCTTGGATTTCCCACTTGCTTAGAAGCTGCTCTGCCATCAGCCAAAACAGTCTCTGTATTAATGAATGATATTCACAGCATACAAAAAGATATCCCACATCTCTTATCCTTTTCTGTCTAGTTAAAACGAAAGGTTTCAATTTCAACAGAGCAAAATTACATATAACAAAACAGCTATCAAGCAAGAATTATAATTACATTATCAAGTCTATTTGCATTTAACAAAATTTTAAAAAAAAATATTCTATTACCTAACTTATACTCATTGAGTTAAAGTTTCTAATATACCTTTTATAATAACTAAGGAAAACTATACTTATAACTATCTAATATTCAACTATATCAAAGACCACAGAAAGATATAATATTACCCTAGTAAACAGGAAGTGCAAGCAATTTCCACAATCTAGAAATGACAGAGATGACATCTGGCTTCCTGGAAAGTCACCCAAAGTTCCATTGTAATGTTGGGGCACCATCTTCAGCTTATAGGCCCAGTGTCCCTGGCATACCTTTCAGTGATACAGGAAATCTGGCACAGTCCATCAGTTGCTTCTCCTAGTGTTCCGAAGGGTACTTGGCAATTCTCTCTGCAAAGCAGGAACCTAAAAAACCATCTTGACTTGTTCTGCCAAAGGACAGAGGTCACTTTCCTATGGGTCTTGCATGTCCAGTTTATACAGAATACTGTCAGGCATTTGAGGCAAGAATAGTTTCTGGTTCAATGGCTAACTTTGGCCACAAAGAAAGTAAGTTCCATAGTTTCTTCAGTGCCCATTATTCTCTTGAAGTAGATTTGTGCTGCCAGGAGCAGACCTGTTTCACTGCCCAGTCTGTTCTTAAAATATTTTAAATGCTATATTCTGTGGGTCCTTGAAGTATTTGAAGATTATCTATCAAAATAAAATATATCTTTGCATACCAAAAAAACCACCTAACATGACAATAAGTTTGGTTATTATAGATGATTAGCTAAAAATCTGAATTTTTAATTATACATTACAATTTTAAAGAAATTGCATAAACATAATATCTTAAACAAGAGTAGAAATATATATACAGTATAGCAAAATTGACCTTAAATTTGTATCAGTAAATCAAAATTCATACCAATGTAAAGTATTTATTATTAACAATTGACTTTTGGATGAAGTAGATTCAATAATCTTTTTAATAATTTGTATATCATATCCCCATTTTTCTCCTTAAAAAGAGATTGACTATGAATATTAACCATTTATAATGAAAAAAACATTTCAAACAATAGTGTGCAAATTTGGGCATAGCTTTCCATTGCTACTTCCTGATAATTGGGGCATTGACAATCTTATGGGGATCCTGAGGCTGGATCTGTCATCTTAGTCAGCAACCTTGAAGCTGATATGACCATCTTTTCTCATAAGAGATTTTTTTCATGAGGTCTTTTTTGATCAAGCCTAATTTACTTTAATCCAAAATACATCCACCATATCAAAGAAATGCTCTGTGGCCCATTTGAAGATACTACAAATTCCCATTATAAAGGTAATGCTACTTTAAAAAGCTATATTCACACTTACATCAGTCTTAAAGTTTTGTTTTGTTTTTTTTTCCTTGCATGGCTTTTTCTTTTTTTTTATTCCTTTTTTTCTTTATTTTGTATTTATCAAAGAAACAGTAAAAAGAATTTAAAAAAAAATGCTGAAGAGTTAACAATAACTATACAGAGGATAATAATCATAAGCATGGCTTATCAAGGGTGGAAATTCAATAAGATTACTACACATATAATTTCTTAGTGTTCAGCTTTCCCTCTGAATTTTTTTTTCCATCCCTGTATATCCTTATTCAAGGTCTCTTCCCCCTCCCACCACATCTGATCATTTTTCTCTCTGCAACTCCCCATCCCCTCCCTGGGCAGGGAGCAGACAGTCCTATGGTCCCACTGACCCAATAATGCTTAGATCAGTCTTCACTCCCGGCCAAATCCAGTTTTGTCCCCCCTCCCTCAAGAGTGAGTCAGGTGTTCCTATAGATGGACTGGGGTTTGAAGGGTCAGTCCAGGGTGTTTCTGATCCCAAGCTATTCAGTGGTTGTGATTTGCTGCTTGGGCATATTTGGCTTTTTTTTTCTTGTTTGTTTAGAGACCACTAGTGAGTGGGTACATCCCCTGCTTATCTCTCTGAGTTTGTGATACTTCGCTCAGGAGGATATTCTCCAAATCCATCCATTTGCCTGTGAATTTTAGGATATCATTTTTCTTACTGCTGAGTAGTATTCCATTGTGTAGATGTACCACAGTTTGTTAATCCATTCTTCAGTTGAGGGACATCTAGGTTGATTCCAGGTTCTTGCTATTACAAATAATGCTGCTATGAACATAGTTGAGCTAATACCTTTAGAGTGTGAATGTGCCTCTTTAGGGTATACAACCAGAAGTGGTATTGCTGGCTCCTTGGGGAGATTGATTCTCAATTTTCTGAGAAACCTCCATACTGCATTCCAAAGTGGCTGAACAAGCTTACAATCCCACCACCAATGGAGGAGTGTTCCCCTTGCTCCGCATCCTCTCCAGTATAGGCTGTCATCTGTACCTTTTATCTTAGCCAATCTAACAGGTGTTAGGTGGTATCTCAAAGTTGTTTTGATTTGCATTTCTCTGATGGCTAAAGATGAAGAGCACTTTTTCAGGTGCCTTTCAGCCATTCGTAGTTCCTCTGCTGAGAATTCCCTTT
>PVIH01013782.1:0-14169 GCA_004025045.1 Sigmodon hispidus
TAGTTGAGCTAATACCT
Source organism: Sigmodon hispidus (assembly GCA_004025045.1). Lineage (NCBI taxonomy): Eukaryota > Metazoa > Chordata > Mammalia > Rodentia > Cricetidae > Sigmodon > Sigmodon hispidus. The sequence continues at coordinate 18 of PVIH01013782.1, forward strand.
TTGGAGTGTGAATGTGCCTCTTTAGGGTATACACTCAGAAGTGGTATTGCTGGGTCCTTGGGGAGATTGATTCTCAATTTTCTGAGAAACCTCCATATTGTATTCCAAAGTGGCTGAACAAGCTTACAATCCCACCAACAATGGAGGAGTGTTCCCCTTGCTCTGCATCCTCTCCAGCATAGACTGTCATCTGTGCCTTTTATCTTAGCCTCTCCAGCATAGGCTGTCATCTGTGCCTTTTATCTTAGCCAATCTAACAGGTGTTAGGTGGTATCTCAAAGTTGTTTTGATTTGCATTTCTCTGATGGCTAAAGATGAAGAGTACTTTTTCAGGTGCCTTTCAGCCATTCGTAGTTCCTCTGCTGAAAATTCCCTTTTTAGATCTGAATCCCATTTTTTGATAGGGTTATTCAAGGTTTTGGGATCTAAATTCTTGAGCTCTTTATATACCTTAGAGATCAGTCCTCTGTCACTTGCAGGGTTGGTGAAAATCTTTTCCCATTCTGTAGGCTGGCGTTTTGTCCTATTGACAGTGTCCTTGGCTTTGCAGAAGCTTCCCAGCTTCAGGAGATCCCACTTATTGACTGTTGGTCTTAGTGCCTGTGCCACTGGTGTTATATTTAGGAAGTTCTTCTGTTCATAATTGTATATTTTACAAATTATAATTTGTAACTGGTATGAATCCTCGTTCTTATGACATAATTTGAACAAAGTTCTTTATAGAAAAGTAAGCATTGTCAAATATACAATTTAAGCTGTACTTCTTCCTGTTTCTCCAATGTTGTATATGATACCAGCAGTAGCTATCTATTAAAGAGATATGTGAACATCAGAATACAAAAGTATAACTTACAGTATATAATGTGATGAGGTATGAAAGAATTTGGTGGCCAGTACTGAACGACAGTCCCAAATTTAAACTTCAAACTCCAACCCAAAGAGAAATCTTCCTTGATATTATGTAGTAGAAGGCGACTCAACATAAATTACGCCAGCTTCTTTCAACCCAGTTTATTGCTCCTCCACTAAACATGCCTCATGATTCCAGCCATGGGCCATGGCTTTTCATGAAGCTGCATTGTCTTTTTTCATGCAGAAGGGTCTTGTGCAAAAGTCCTAGTCCAATGATACCTTTCCATGGCGGTACATACCAAATTGTAAAGCCTCCTCAGCTCTCTCCATCTCTCCCCATAACTTCTTTTCTCTGTGTCTCAAGGCTTTATCCATTGTGTGAACACAGCAAATGCTTTCCAGAGTTTGTAGAATTCATCTCTGCTGTTCTTGGGACCTTTACTGCTTCTGCCATTGAATCATTTGGAGTCCTCTGGGCTCCAGAGTATATATTTTTTCTGCACTATCTTTGAGTTTCTTTAATTCCATAGTACTTAGCATTAAGAATTACTATTTGGTATTATATTATAGATAATTGATATAATGTAGTTAAACTCCTGTGAGTGAGACATATTCTGAAGTTTCAAAAGAGTTATAATAAAAAGACTGTGCTGTATGAAAATTATAGTTAATCCTTCCCTATTCTTTTGCTTAGTAAAATATTTTACTTTGGACATAGGATAAAGAGACTTTAATTTGACACATATAATTGATAGAATCAGTGATGTGTTTTACACAGTATATATTAATAGTTATGCCAATTTCATTTCCCAGCCAGGGTGAAAGAAATAATGCCTCCTTCCATACTACAGTTAACCACATCTGCATTGAGCTACCATAAAATCTGAAAACTGTGCAGTATGGATAATCCCACTATAAACTGTAATAAAAATTACCCTTCCAGACTCAATATTCTCTCCATTACGTTCATAGACACTGTCCTTTCGAACATAAAGTTTTATGAAATAAATCGACCGGCACGCCTGTCTCTACCAGATAGCAAGCTGTTTTGATTTAACAACTGATGATGATACAATCAGTTTTTCCATGTTTGCAGTGCATGTTAAAAACATAAATTTTCTTTAACAAACCTTAAGTCGAAGGAAATTGCTCCTCTTCCTTGCACCCTACATTTAAGTATCTCTTTGTGAGAAAGAATCAATGATGTATTTACCATGGCTGGCCCATTTGTTGAAACCATAAAAGGAAGATTTGGTTTCTTGTTTCAGATCTCTCGCCTTAAAGGTGTATTAAGTAAAAAGAAGCTCAAGTCTCAGGCAGCTTTGTGGGAATTGTCTGGAACCTTTCTGTGTTTAGAAGGCATTGTCAATTTCTTGATTGCAGTATTTTTTTGTCCTCTGTGCTAAATCTAAAGGCTTTCCTAATCATCTCTACTATGGCTTTTGTGAGAAGTGAATGCATTAAATCAATCCTCTATAAACATGGGTATCTTTTAAACAGAGGAATCCTTTTGGGACCCTTAGCCATAAATCCTCAAAGAACAATACCCTGGAGGAGGTCATAACGTGCTAATGAAGGTATTCGTGGTGATGCTTGAGGGGAAAGATGAAGGGCATTAAATTCCAGTACCAGAGTCGGTAGGACTATGTCAAACTGGGAAAACAATGGAGAGTGGATACAAATGGAGGGCCTGTGATTCAGTTGCCAGTTCTAATGCTTTTTTCCATACAGATGCTGCATTTAGTATAAAACATGCATTGCGACATATACTGCCCTATATATCCCCATGAAAGAACTGTACTCATCACAGTTCCAAAGGCTTTTTTTAACTCTAATATTAGATTTACTTCTTGTACTCCTTTTGACTATAACTTTCTAGCTGTGCTGAGATTGAACAAACTAAATAAAAATCATAAAGGAGAATTAAGAAAAAATGTGTATTTTGCCATTCTTATTTTTATTCCCTAAGACCTCTAAAACATGTCCTCAATAGATTTTTAGATATTACCAATATCCACAAGAAATTTTTCCACTTTACTTCCTATAGGTTTCATACAGTAAGAAAATATATTTACAAATTCTGAGTTATCAACTCACTCAAGTTCAATTGCTTATTTTATATAAAACTGATGTACAAATTAGGAAATCAACTTTTTATCTTTTGGGACACTAATTACAAAAAGGTGATGGGCAGATGAGAAGGCAACATTATTAGCAAAGTCAGAACTTTGTTCACCAGAATAAGGACTTTCTGAATTGCAGTAAATAGACTTGGAGATAATACTATACAAGAGCATCATAACTGACTTTGAAATTATGACCGTTAGTAACCAAAAAATGACAAGTTGCTATTGGTCTATCTTAGGAAGTCAGCAAAGTATGTAATAAATCTTATAAATGTATTTGTTAAAACTATTTAAACAACAAACTTTGTTGGCTATGTGCTCTTTGTGAGGTATATATTTTATCCTTACATACATCCCCAAATAACTACCATATAGACATTGCTGGCCATTTTTTATAGATAAACAAATAGAGACATTTGCGGTTCTACCCCTTAAAGCTCAGTTTATAAGGACTACTGCCTTGAATTAAATCTTAAAATACTTCAAAATCATTTCCCCTTTCTTCAGCTTGATGCTTAACCAATAAGCTTGAAATATTGAAAGGAGTTTTCAGTGTTAATATCCTGTCTGTATTTCCCAAAATAAGGTTCCGTTTAACTGAACATAAAATATTTCATTTTAAAATCATCTGTGATTTTTGTTAAGGCTAAAAACTTATGATGTATTAAATGTGTACCTGTAGCAGCAACTGTGCATGCATGTATATGAATCCTATGATATAATCCCACATAGCTAACATTAGAGTGGGATATTATGCACTTCAATTTCTCCAGCATCTTGCAGCATGAGAAAAATAGCCCCAAGCTGTAGGTTAACATTTCTAGGTGCAGGAAAATTTTGTCACAGTGTGGTTCACTGAGTTTCAGAGACTGACATCTGTGTCATTTTTAGACATATCTGGTCCCTGCCTGGAGCTCTTTTGAGGAGGAAAATGGATACAAAGACGCACACATAACACAGACATGCCTGTTGTTACTTGCCTCATCCTGATTGTAGTTATTTAAACACACACACACATACAGGCGCATGGGGAAAACCCACAAAGACACAGCCAACACTTAATGTTACTATGTTACTGGTACATTTATGTTTATTTTTCGCAGATTAGTGAGTTCAATAAAATCCTGAACAATAGCCAATAGCTAATCATCATTAGAGCATTCCATATCAACAAGCACATGCAGCAGATGTTTAGAAATGTTTTCTTCAAATTGGGAAAATATATTCTCAAGCACATGTGTTTGGATATGAAGACTAGTTAACTTCATAATAGGAACTGACATTTTCCAGCTCTGATTTCAATGTCATTTGTACATTCTTGTCATTCTTTTGTTATTTGTTAAACTTTCCACAAAGTAAAAGACTCTGCCTGCTGTTGGTGCTCAGGCATTGCACCTGCACAGTAGAATGGTCTTCTTTATTCCTTGAGCATCATTTTCATGAAACATAATCTACTTATCATCTAACAAATGAGAGGTGGTCGATGCTGCACTCTTTAGTGGCATTATGGTGCCCATTGGTATAATCAGCAGTAATCAAGGTAGTATAACCTCCAATTATGTGTTTTATTATCCCATTATGCACCTTGAAACTAGTGCAACTATTAGCAGTCTTATTTTTGCCTTCCTTGTTCAATTGTGATCATTTTTAATGTTAATCACCATCATAAACCTTTGGTATTCAAAGCAAACATTCTTTCAATGATAACTTGAAGCAAGTTTTAGCTATTGAATGTTGTCAGATATGATATTAATGTAGGACTGTAACTTTTTTCATTTATAAATCTAAGCAAGTCACTGAATTTTTGCCACTATTCTGGCTTGTGATCTCTATTATAAGTGCTGGAAATGGGTGTTTCTTAGTAAGAACAAGAAAACACGGTCATATATTCAAAGTATCAGACCATACCTTATTCCAAAGGAGACAGAAGGAAAATCAGCCTCATTAAACTACTCATTCAGTATCTGAACTTTTAGTTGTGTATCTGCCCAACCATTCAGTTTTCTTAGAGAGGCCTCTCGTGTTTTTAAAGTCTATAATGCAATGCCCATGAAGTACCTGGACATGTTAAAATATACTTATTGTGGGATATTATACTGGCCCTTCTTTAGGCTGTATGAATGTAAATATAATCATTCACATAAAGCCATATTTGCCATGCATAATGTTCATACAAAAGTATTTTAATGAATCTATCACCTTTCATGAACTAAAGTTAGTTGACTTATTATAAGTTCTTAAATTTTATGCCTTATGTTGTACTGTTTACATGAGACACCTGTAATACCAGGGTTATTTGCAGAGGCAAAGGGCATCAGGACTTCAAGGCTACCCTCAACTACATACTTAGCTCAAGATCTCTCTTCGGTACATGAGTCTCTTTGTCACAAATTTTAAAAAATCTTTGCCTGTTACTTCAAGAAATGTGATGGCCACAGTGCCAGCTTATGGTTTTGGTTGCCATAAGATTCATTTCTTAAAACTAAATAAAATTTGAACTATCAAGTTAAGAAACAGAATCAGAAGGTTTTAGCTTCCTTTCCTTACACTGAGGGAATCCCAGTTCACCTAGTACACTCCCCTTATTCTGCAGCTCAGCCCTCCCAGTGCAGAGATTTCCGGCATACCCCTCCATCCATGGCTTGAATTTATTTGGTTGTGTTTTGTTTTGTTTTGTTTTACTTTTTTCCTTAACCAAGAATTTTCACATTTTTTCCATTCACTTCTATTAGTAGTTTCACTAACACACATCCCTGTTTTAACAAATATATAGTATATAAATGGCACCCACAGCAAACCCACAAATGAAATGCATAAGTCACAGCAAAGGAAACAAGTGTGGTGAGACAAATCTGTGAGACAGCAAGGCATAGGCTCCCAGATGAGGTGCATAAAGCGAGAAGCCCGGAAGCTGGGAGGGAGAGGACCTTGATGGTGACATTATAAGGCTGCTCCTGAGGAAAGCTTTAGTCACAGCAAGAATATTGACAAAAGGAATTTTAAAAGTGCAAATCCCTGGACTACAAAAGAACTCAGTACATCCAGGTGGAGAAGTCAATTGTGCAGGATGATGGTTAAGTGGGTAAGGTCAAATGAAGGTCATGCACAAGCAGAAATGAAGCAGTCTTCATAATCCCATGGTTGTCTCTGAGAAACTTGTCTCATTATGTTTGTGTGTTTGTTTACTTTTGTGTGATTTACCCATTTCAGTGTGGGTTTGCAATGGGTCCTGTTTAAACACTATATATGTAGTTAGGACAGGAATGTGTATTAAGGGAAGTACAAATTGAAACAATTAGGTGGCTTACATTTCCTGTGAGCTCCAGGGAAACACAGAAACTTGGGGTGGGTAGAAGATAAGAAGATATGTTGAAATCTCTATATGAAGGGATAGATGGCATGAGACATAGAAGAAGCTTAAATGGCAGAGGGCTGTTTCTGGAAACCAGCCCAGACTGTCTGAAGGCCTGGTCAGCAGCCATTTCAATGCAAACAAAGTAAAATTTATTGGCCAAATGGATTTCAGTGATGAGAGAAAAATGTGAATTTTCTAGAACATTTCCTAGGTTGTCTTTGGGGATGGGCAATGTGTTGAGTTGGATAGAAGAATATTTGGGGAGAAGGAATGCATTGAGAACCTCCCTCATGAATTAACACTGAGTAGAAAAATTGTCAAAGAAAGAAATACAACAGACAAAAATGGAAGTATTTGAAAATATATCAGTATCCACCTGAGAGACAAGAACAGAGTATATTGCAATACTCACAAAGATACCTAGAAATCTGTGGAAGTTAAGAGAGCTGATGAGTCTGGGAGTATAGATGGGCTAACAGAAATCCAGAAAGCTGACAACAGAGTAGAGAGGTCATCAAACAGGAGGCAAAAGGAAGCCTCCTGAGATGCTCTTGGGAGGGGTTCAAGAATAGCAAAATCTGTCAGTACAACACATGCCAGGAGGGCGAGGTAATATTTCCCCTTAAAGTTCAATAAACCATAAATTAATTTTTTTCAAAAATATATACTCTGCCACAAATTTGCCACACAAATTTGCCAAACTTAGTAATAAAGAATATGCTTTCTTTTCTTTCTTTTGTAGTCTTCAATTTTAGATCTTCCTTCTGGCTTCCCAGGATACCAAGCAGACTAAGTATTATGCTCAGAAGATTAGATAATATCGAATGGGTTTACACATTAGAGTAATGTTGAAATCTGGCAACATTAATCTAGTATGTGGCTATATCTTGTACACACATTAGTGGGAATATAAATTGATTCAGCCACTTTGGAGAACAATTTAGCAATATGCATGAATTAAACTCCATAATTTTCGGATATGTACCATGAAGCAGCTTGTTGCAGCATAGTTTACAGTGGATATTTTGAAAACTTAATTTTCACTATGAGAATAGATAAATAATAGTAGCCCATTTAAAAATAGTTCAGTTAGACTGCAGTTGAGTAAAATAGGGAAATGAAAATGTATGGATAGATCTCACATGCTACACAGAATGATATAATGGAAATTATGATATTGATGCTTATGCTTTGTTAAAAGAAATTACATATATGTCCTTCATTTGTACGCATGAAAGATATGAAACAGAGTCTAAGTATTGGGATCCATGTTAAATGTGTATTATTTTTCATATCAAAGATAGATAGATGTGAATGTAATGGGAAGAAATGATGTTTAAAATTTAGGTTCACTACTCCACTGAGTCAAACAGACATTCAGATCATACAGAACTAATACAGCCAGGGGGCTTTGTCTTTGATGATTTTACTACACAAGGCATACAAGAAGCCCATCTATGCTCCTGACAGCTAGGGAAGCCACTCAGATTATAATGAGACATTAGTGCTCTCAAATCCTTTCTGTATGGCCTCAGGAACACCCAATGTTTAGTGCTGAAGTAACTTGGCAGCTTTGTTTGAAAAAAAGTAACTGAATAATGTTAAGAATAAAGCGTTGTACATGTACATGTACCAAAGGTTAGCCACACATGGATGCCACTGCTCTCTATCAAGGAAAATTCTGTTTTTCTTCATTACTGCAGCAAAGGAAATCAGGATCAATGTTCTGTGCTGGTTACATCCAAATAACAGCATATAACATAAATAAGCAGCACAAGATGTAGTAGGCATTTGCTTGTGAGAGTCTAAAAACCACATTTTTCTCTTGTTAACCTGTCTTCTTAAAAAACAATCTCCTCTCACAAAACCAAGATGAGCTCCACACAGATCCTAAAGTGAACCAAGAGAGGACACAGGAAGTCAGGAAAAGCTGGTGTGTGCCTTCTCTGCTCCGGACTGCTCAGCTTAATGTATGACCTAATACACCAGGGCTCTCAGAGCTCATGTTGATTGACTTGTCATTCTACAACCTGGCACTCATGCAGAAATCTTTATTAGTCAAGATTCCATAGAGAAACAGAACAAATTGTGTGTGTGTGTGTGTGTGTGTGTGTGTGTGTGTGTGTGTGTCTGTGTCTGTGTCTGTGTCTGTGTGCATGTGTGTCTTTATTAGAGTGGATTACAGGCAATGTCTGGCTAGCGCAATAATGGCTCTCTCCAGACAGAGTCCAAGAATTCAATAGTGTTCAGTCCATGGGGCTAGATGTCTCAGAGGGTCGTCAAGTATACCTCATAAACCTGAAAAAGTGAACTCTAATATTAGCTAGGGACTGATTTGCCACTGAGGACAAGGTCAAGCAAAAAGCACCATCTTCCTTGTTTTATGTCCTTTATATAGACTGCCACTAGAAGTTGGATCACAGATTTAAGGTGGCTCTTGCCATCTCAAGTGCGTGTGGTGTTGTGCCTTAAGATCAGAGCCCCTGGTTTGAGGCACACCGCTAGGTCTATTTATATGTTTGTTTGTTAAGGCTAGGTTTAGCTGACCTGGTACTTTCTACTTAGCTCTGGCTGGTCTTGAACTTATGATAGTCCTCTTGCTCCAGTCTCTTGAGCCCTGGGATTACAGGTGGCAGTAAAATAGGAAGATTCTAGCTTTCTCATGGTAACTTAGCAGTTATGTGCCCACATGTCCACTGTGCAGCTTGGAGAGAAGCAAACATATGATCAGGGTTATTTTAATTTTATTTTAGCTTCTTCTTAAGTATTTTTTGCACCCATAATACCTGAAAGCCAGCCACAATTCAGTAAGATTCTTGGTCTGGGTTGGTGTCTGAGATTTGACCTACCCCATTCATGAGCCAGAAAAACAAGATCGAGAAAAGGCAGTGACATGACAGAAGAAAAGTGAATGAAGAGAACATGGACTAATGACTACTGAAGTCTTCTCTGTGTGTTGTGGAAGGAAATGTATTTGGGGAGATCATTATTCCCCACATGCACTCACTGTGAAATCCCTTTATTATAAGTATTGTGACTCTTCTCTGCCTGAAGTGGGTGCACTTTTAACTGACCAATTGGAGCTGATTGGCTAGGCTCTGATGCCACTGTAATGGCTGGCTAGATATCAAGTGTGTAGGAAAGAATGAGTCAGTGATGTACAGAGGCCCTTGGACTTTAGGTGTATCATGCATAGTGGAAAAGCCTCCTTATTGAGGGCGATGTTTATGAGTGTTTTTAGAATCACAAAAGCTTTTCTTCTCTAAGACACACTTACAGGAAAAAAAGGCAGTCGAGACTCTGTATTTATTTTTTTTTCCTTCCACAAATAAGTTGTTTTAGTCTTGCCACATCAGGAAAAGGAAAACCTTTGTCATTTTTTTCTGGTGATCTCAACAAAACCCAATTTTTAATTTTTATTTTAAATTATGATATTCTTTTTTTTCTATTTCTAGACAATAACTCCTTTGATAGAACTGAGACACATGGAGAGAGAGCGATAATCACTTCCTGAAAGGAAAGAAAATCTTGATGAATGTAATTTATCTAAAAAGAAAACAAAAAATTATGAGTATTGTCATTGGAGTTATGCTATCTTCTATTCAAACCCCAAATAAAATATTCTAAGAGTTTACAAAATCATAGAAATGTAATGGTTACAACCTTCCATAAGTAAATGTTGACTTAAAATGTGAGTTAGACACAATTTTTAAAGAAAATGTGAAATAACCACTTTTATCATTCTGTAACAGAAACCTCAAGGATGCTTAGTAAGAAAATATGTAGCGTCTCTAGGAAAATTTGTAGGTGAGATAAGAATAGTAAACAGATGTTTGATGGGGATAAAGGACTTTTGAAGTGAGTGCCAGTGTGGAACCTGTAAGAGGTTCTCTCCATCGGAATTAAGAAATATGATGAAGGGGAAGGTCTTGAGACAATTCCCAGTGTACTGGTGGTTGAAATAGTCAGCAAGAAGCTTGAAAGATGAGCAGAAGTTCAGAAGTGCGGATACAGCTGAGCACATGAAACCAGTAGTCTTGAGATTGTGTTACTCTGTAGAGAAGCTGATCAAAAGAGAGATGGAGAGAACGGGGAACAGGTAATAAGATCAAATGAACACATGGTGAAGATTATGCAAAAATGTCCCAGAAAATGTAGGACACATAATCATAGGAACAAGGAGCTCCAAAATGCTTAGCATAAGTGCATGGCGAAGTCGACAAAACTGTCTCAAAAGACTTTTTAAATGGGAAACCATATGAATTTTGTGACAATTTCTTCAGGCATGCCACTAAAGTGACCAAGCAAAAAAATAAATGAGAATAGATGAATAAAATTTTATTCATAAAACAAGTGGCAACTCCCCCATGCCTTAATTTGCCCAAGGCTTGAGCCATAGGAGAGAGAGTGTTGTAGGAAGAAACTGGAGCTGAAAATGCAAAAGGCAAGCAATAGAGGTGCGTGACGTCCAGAGGACCAGAAGTATTGTCATGGAGAAGAAGGCCCTGCACTAGGAAACTATACAAACATTATGAGATTATTTTTAATACAATGATGATGGAAGCCAATATGGCATCTAGTATACAAATTGGAAAAGGGAAAAATAAATAAAACTGCATATTATATTTATATAGTAGCGTCATCTCAAGAGTTGCAGAATTGATGGAATTTTTAAGTCTTCATGTGGGCTTCCATGCATACTCACAACTCCTGCTCTGTAAAGGCAGAGACTTAGAAATAGCAAAATGAAGGGAATGAGAGACAAGGATCCATAGGATCCTGGTAAACAGGCTGGGGCCCTGGAGGCCTGGTTTTGGTTGTGGATGGAGCTCACTGTTATCATGAGCCAAGCTCTGTTTATTTTCAGATATCTCTCTCATCATAAGTCTTGAGGCACTAGGAAAGTATGCCATTTATTTCAACAACTCAGAACTTGAAAGCAACAGTCAGTTGTAGAAAAGCAGCATGAGGACTATACAAATGTCCTGAGTTTAACTGGGTGTGCTGTGTAGCCAGCGTTAAATAGTAACTAAAGAAAAGATTAGTGCAGTTTTTCCAAGAACATTAATATTGGCACTGGCAATTTCTGTTTATGGGTCTTCACCTTGTTGTGCAGGCACACTAAGCTAGGGTCCTTAGCAGAGACCATCATTCATGACATGTGTTTCTTCTACTCAGGACACTCCAGTGATTCTTAGCCAGAACAACACCCTCCCACCTCATCCCCTAATCCCCACACACAATTCTGTCTTCCTTGGTCCACTTCTTTCATTCTTTCTTAGATCCAGCTGCATGCTCCCATCCTCCCCTCAACAGGAATTCCAGGCATCTAGATCACACAGCCAGCTCAGAGGCTTTGCATCTGTGGTTTGCTGTCCTTATCATGACCCTTACCCTGCGATGAAAACAAGCCAGCCCATGTACAAGCATCTTTCCGCTCCATCAAGTTCATGCTAGTATATACTCCTTTCAGGCTAGCTTTCCTAGGTCTTCACTAACGATATCTTTCCAGCTCTCAGCAGCCCCGGCTGCTTCACCTTCTTCCTTTTTCCCTGTGGCCCTTAAGTGATCTCTGGGAGTCTGTATGTTTCTTATTTTCTCGCTTATATATTTATTGTTTACTCTCTGTCTCACCACTACTACCCGCATCACCAGAAGTGTGCAGTTGGGCTTTAATCAGCCTCGGTCACTGCACTTTTACCAAAACTCAAGAGTGCTTAGTACCCTTAGCTGTCCAGTAATCAAGAGACATAACATCACTGATAAATCTTCTGTCTGTTCTGCCTCCATTAAGTTTTGTCAGTTTAGAATTGAAGAAAGTGAATTGACTTCAGTGGGATGATATTCCTGGAGATGGTGAAGTCTTCAGAAGTGGTGTTTCCCACTCTGGTTGAAGAAGCAGGATGAACACCGCCATGGTTAGCAGTGTGATGACTGGCTGCTGAGCACCAGGCTTGGCTTACTAACCAGATTACACATATTAATTACCTCCTAAGCAGTTTCAAAGGGAGGAAGTGAAGATGAGCCATGCGAAGTCAATCGCCTAATGTCAACCTCATATTTACTGAAGCAGGAGTTATGTTCCCATGCTACAGCTCTGCAGGTCCCTTTTGGAACAATTCTTGCTTAGACTGGGTTGGGAGAGGATCTGCTACCCCAAGAAGCTGGACATACCAGCAATACAATCCTTCCCAGACGTTCAAGCTCCGTTATTGCCTTTCCTCCCAGCAGAAACAGCAGCTCTCCTGGAAGCCAGCTTTTCCCTAACTGGGACAAGTTTTGGCTTTGGCAGTATGAACAATTAAGTTTGCAGTGTGAGTGGCTAATAGAGAAAAACAAGCCCAGCAACACTGCGGCTGCTACCCACCTAGCTGCCTCAGAACCCTGCCAGCTGTGGGTACTTCCTCTTTGGGGGCCCGATAGGCAGGAGGGTATTCTGTATACCCTTCTGAGATCTTCTTCTACTGTGATGCTTACATGGAAACCCAGGGTCAAATGTATGCTCAGAAAGACCTTTACCACTGACCCACACCCTGTCAACTCTCAGCCCTCATTTTTTTTAAAAGACATATCAGTTCTTATCTTTTGAGGTTTGTTCAGAAATTGTTTTGTTATATGCATTTAATATGTTTGTTTATGGAAAATTTTTTAAGCAACGGCACAAATGGTCAGGTTAACTTCAGCAGACTTTAATTTTTTGATAGTGCCTATGTTGGGGAGAGAGGATGCTGAGGTAACATGTATTCCGGTGTGACGTGTCAGTGTCAGCCCACTATTACACAGGAGAAAAGTGAGTGTAAGCGTGTTGAAAGGGCATATCCTCGGGCCTCAAAAGAGGCACCTAATGGACGTCCTGTCAAGTATATACAGAGAGAGGAGGCTAGGAGGGGCTTGCATTGGCAGTACCTTCTGCCCTCTGCCCCAAGGGGAGGGGACATGCCCCTAGTGATGCTAAGACTCACAGAAGGCACTTTCTACAAGAAAACAGCTGTTAGCACATCTGGCTAGCTTGGAACTGAGAAGCAGAAAGCACAGAGGATTGCCTGTACTTTTGAGTCCCACTTGGGCTTTTGTAACTGACCACAAGACTACCATTGGCAGCCAACACTGCATAAAGGTGGACTGACTTGCTGCTGTTTGCCCACATCACTGGGGAGACATCACTCCTAAATTAGGTAGTTTAAAATAGCAACTGTTTTATGTGATCACAGTTCCCTGGGTCAAAATTTGGAATGGATTTATATAGACAGTTTTCACACTGGCCACTTCTGGAATCCCTGGTATGGATGTGGTCTTCTGGTGGCTGGAATGTGAATAGTTAAGGAAACGTGGCTAACTTACTAGCTGGGATTAGTGGCCAGCTAAGCAATGCATATCTTCTAACTAACTGTCAAAGCTCTTCCCATGCTGACCCACTTCTCGGAACAGGAGCCCCAGTGAGCAAGTTCTTCGAAAGTCCCTACTCGTATTGTGTTTACCAATATATTTTAACTGCAGCAAGCCATAGCATTCAGTAGAGCCACTGTTAGAAGTGGCCATATAAGGATGTTGCACAGGACAATCTGCATAATGATGCTGTGTCACAGATTATAGTTAAAAATCAGTCTGCTCAACTTCAAGTGTTGAGATTATGAAGGGTTTTTCCCCCCCTAGAATTTGTCCAGAATACTTCCAACTTCAGGGAACTGAGTTTCTCTAAACATCCAAATTCATTTTTCCACTTTTCACATGTATAAAATCTCAAATATAAGGGTGTGTGTGTTTAATGAGAGAATGGATCTTACCATGTAACTTTTGCTGTCTTAGAAGTTTCTTGGTA
>PVIH01013782.1:14269-56927 GCA_004025045.1 Sigmodon hispidus
GAGAGAGAGAGAGAGAGAGAGAGAGAGAGAGAGAGAGAGAGAGAGATTGAGTGAGAGAACATATGTGTGAGAGAACAAATGTGTGATCTGGTTGCCCAAAACCTTTTGCATTATCCAAAATGAGCACCAAGCGAGCTGGTCCTTCTTACCTTGGGCTCAGATGTGCAAAGACTTATAGAGGTTAAAGGTTAACTGGATAACATGTCCCTATTCCACATCTAATAAAAAAACAGTAGTGGAATTATGCAAAAATGTAGATAAGGTAATCATCTGACATACTCAGCAATGCAAATTTAAAAAAGCCTTTCTGATTATTTTCTGAGCTTGGCTGAGGGTTTGAATATGAAGAATTTCCCAGCATAATGATAGCAGATGTATTTTATAATATTTATTGAAAACATTGGAAAGAAATCCTCAAGTAGGATCCTCCTGAAAAGTACATCTAAACAGATAATATCCTTAGCAAATTTTATCCTTAAGTTTAGCTGTAAATATCACATGATTTAGATGATCGTGTAAGGGCCCCTAGAATTTTCTAGGATGTTTCACACAGTTAGATTGACCCATATCCTCTTGCATAACTGACCAAGACCTCCTCTAGTTGTATTTGAGAACTACTGTTGCATTTGATAAAGTAGCACCACAAGAATACTGCCTGTTCTTTGGCTAACTGATCATTTGATACTTTGGCATAGGTGACATTGTACATAATGTCTCCACAGCTTTCGATAGTCTACTGCTGTCATTTACAGGACCATATAGAGGCACAGAATGAGAAATCTGGAAGCCTATATGGGTTTCCTAGTAATTTCCTTGACTTGATTTGAATACTTGCAAGTAGTCAGTGAATGAGTAGTTCTAGAAGAGAATAGCCCAGAATAAAATCTATGAATTTCTGGGTAAATTGCTTATAACTTCCTTGAGTCCTGAGTCTTCCATTCTGTGAGCTGTTCAGTATCCTTCCAGTATAGCTAAGTGATGCTAAACAATGTTTTAGTCAACAACAGACAATGTGTACAACAGTAGTGCCACAAGGCTGGATCACTCAGTCAATCTGTGCCATCTTAATTACGTTCTGTAATGTTTGCATGAGAATGGACTCCCCAGATAGCACATTAACCAGAATCTGAGTCTCTATGTAACATGAGACTGATATCATTTGTAATATAATTTTCATTGAAAAGTTTATTGAGTAGAGACAAATGCATCTTTGTTGTTATTATTATTATTATTATCATCATTATCTATATCCCTTTGTCACTATGTCCCTAGTTTCCTCTCCTTTCACTTCTACTGGCCCCTCTCCTCACCTCTATCTTCCCCACACCCACTCCTCCTCTGCCTTCCTTAAACATAAAAAAAGAGCAAGACTCCCAGAGATATCAACTGAGCATACTGTAACAAGTTACAATAAGCCTAGGCACAAACCAGTATAGCCACTATGGAAATCAATATGGCAGTTCCTCAGACTACTGGGAATCAGAACCAGCTACCTATACCACTCTAGGGCAAATACCCAAAGGACATCCAATTCTACCACAAAACACTTGCTCAACTATATTCATAGCTGCTTTATTTATAATAGCTAGAAACTAGAAATAACATAGATGTCCCTCAAATGAAGAATGGATAAAGAAGATATTTATGTACATTTATGCAATGGGGTATTACTCAGCTGTTAAAAACAATGGCATCATGAAATTTGCAGGCCAATAGATGGAATAAGAAAAAAAAATCTCAAATGAGATAACCTAGTCCCAGAAGGTCAAACTTAGTATGAAGTCACTTATAAACAAATATCAGCTGTAAAGTAAATGATAACCATGCTGCAGTCCAAAGATCCTGAGAAACTAAGAAACAAGAAGGGCTCAGAGGGGGACTCATGGATCTCCCTAGCAAAGGGAAATAGAATGGATTTTTCAGGTTGACTGGGGCAGGTCAAGACAGGAACAGGAGGGGTCAGCCAGGATAAATGGGTCTTAATAATGCACGATTAGAGTGACTGGACAGTTAAGCTGTGTGATTGCAGTTGGATATCAAACCCCATGCTTAACAGTAAGGGATTCGCTATTATCCCACTTCTGAGACATCTTTTCTATGGATCAAATATATCAGCTTGTTTTAATGTTGTTTGTTTGTTTGTTTGTTAGACCTATGGTATGTTTGACTTGGTTATTGGCATCTGAGCAACTAAACTCTGAAGAAATTACTTATATCATTCTGTTACTAAATAAATCCAGGACTCATTGGAGTAAAACTTGGATAGATCCAAAGATTGGCATAGGACTGATCAGATGACCCTGCCACTGCACACTTTCAGATCCAAAAACCTCCAAATATTTCTAAGCCCCTCTCCCTTCCCTTCTGTGTCTCTCTATCCTAATTTGGGTCTGCCAAAACCTCTGTCTAATTCTGGCCAGCTAAGTGTTGACTCCACCCTCTAATTTAAGATTTAACACTATTGGCAGTCTCAGAAGTAACAGAATGCGATGAAAATAACCCACAGCATTTTACTCTATTTTGTCTAAATAAAAAATGAGAAGGTTTTTTTTTTTACTCTAACACAGAAAAAATACATACAATAAGAAGAATTATCAGGTTCTAAATTATTGTCTAAATAAAAAGGAAAGGTTATAATAAGAATAAATAATAAATAATAAAGGTTATAATATGAACAAATAAGTATCAGGTGAAAATTACATTCACAAACTCTAGCCCATTTGTATTTGATAAATTTGAAGTAACTACTCTATTATCTATTCTATCTGATGTCTCCAAACTTTTATTACTTTTATTATTAAAGAACTTTCTATCATAGCTTATATTTCCATCCTAAAACTATCTTTTTAAACCTTAAAACATTTTCTCAGATAAACAACTTGAACTTTTATGTTTCTCAACATTAAAAACATTAAAACTCTTTTGCAAGTTTTTTTTTTTTCAATTTGGTGGCAAGCAAAATTGAAAAACTGTAAATATCTATTCTTTAATCTCATCAGAGACCTAAGGATGAAACATCACCTGAGTAAACAGGAAGGGCAGAGCAAACAACTTTCAAATTCATAGAAATAACAAAGACAGGTGGTTCCTGGACAGTTGCCCAAGGTTCCTCTGAAACCTTTGGGCATTCATCTTCAGTCTGTAGGCAGAAAATATCTGACAGACTTTTTGTTAAGTAGGAATGTTAGAAGAACTGTTTTACATTCCCTTGGCAAAGTTTGGCAGTCGCCTTCTTTTGTATCTGCTTTTCCAATTTTAACAACATACTGTCAGTAGTTGAGGCAAGAACAGTTTTTTGCCCTGTAGCTAACTTTGCCACAATGAAAACAAACTCAATATGGAGACTCTTCAATGCCCATCATCTTTTTTGAAGTCGATTGGTATTGCCAGAAGCAGACATGCCTCACTGCAATGAAAAGTCTTATGTTACTAAAACATCTTAAATTCCATAATCTGAAGGCCTCTGAAGTGTTTTGTAAAACATCTATTTAAAATATATTTCCTTTTAACCTTGAAAACATACTTAATATCACTACAGGTTTAATTATTATAGATGACTAACTACTAACTTGCATTTCTTAATCACCCTAAATAGGCTGTAATAATAATTTTCAAGGACTAGAACATTACATTACATTGTTAAATGAGCTGTGTAGGTATGGTACCTTAAACAAGAGTATAACAAAATACCCTTAAACTTGTATCAATATACAAAAATCTGTGCTAATCTAAAATATTTGAGACTGGTAGTTGCCAATTTTTCTATAATTTTAGAAGTGCCTACCCTTTTTTTCTTATTATTCCAATACCCCCTTTTATTGTTTTCAGGACAAGATCCCTGAATCTTAGCTTGTGCTAACAGCTTCCTCTTTGACAGAAACAAGTTGCAATCAAACTCCCTAAATGATGATAAGTATCCGTAATACACTGAAACACCATAAACCACACACCCCACATTTTGAGAATATAGACATTGTGTTTGTAAAATTAGTTTCTGTTATCTGGGGGTAATGGCATCTTTAGGAGGCCCTGAGAAAATTGAAATAATGATCAAGTCCTAGGAGAGCTAGATGTTGCTCAGTCTTGGAGAGATGAGAAATGGCAGGATATAATGATATAGTTGGTATAAATAATCTCTGACAACTGATTTTTAAAAGTTAAATTTCTTAAGGGGTTTAAAGTGAAACACACACATAAGAAACTTAACAGTTGTGTGGTTCCTGGAAAGCTGCACTGGTCTACTGCTGAAGCTTAGCAGTGCAAATCCTTCATCCAAGAGCATGAGAGAACAAATGGAAAAAGGAATGAGTGAAGATTCACATTCGCTTATTCTTAAACTGGCCTGGTCACACCCCGAATACTGATCTTCAGATCCTAAAGGCTATGCCTTACCTCAGGGTGATAGAGCCTGCTCTCTATTACGTCAGAGCTTATTTTAAGTCCTGGATAGAACTGGATGAAGCTGGACCATCTTAGTTAGCCATTTGGAAGGTGTCCTGAACAATTTGAAATCCAAAGCTAATTTTTGGGTGGTGTTTGTCAGCTTAATGGCATTATTGAAGTCCAGGTGAATTTGTCATTACACGACCCTGTCATTTTCATGGAGACCTCAAAGATTGCTGTTATAAATGGTCATGTCTACTACATAAAACTTAAATATTGTAAATGTCATGTGCAGCAGATCTTGGAGAGGTTAAAGAACAACAGTCTATTAAATATATCTGGGGTTCACAAACTTAATTCCTAGTTACCTGCTTCAGACTCAAGCCAAAAATTATGTACAGAAAACTAGATGAACCCTATTTCTAAAGTTATTTAACACTGTATATGACCATCCATATCACAACAGATATGGATATATATATAAAACCTTACAAATTTTGAGATAATATTCATACCTTAATAAAAGTTTTAAAGTGTCAAAATAAAACCAAACAATTATAAGATTAGTGGCAATATAATAGTACCTTAATGTTGGCTTTGCTTCTCTCCCATATCAGGTGATGCTCTGACAAGAGACAGATTTTGGATTTTTCATTCACAAGGATGTTTGTGTTTGGAGGGGAGAGATACATTCCAACTCTAAAGCCATCATTAATTTTTAATCGAATTGGGAATACAAAAGGACCACTTTGCCTTATATTTCTATAGAGAATAGCAGAAACAAACATTTGGGAAGATTTATAAAATTTTATCCTGATGGACATGTACTAGACCATTAGTACAATTTACTCTTTTTCATGAGGAATTTTTCTTGATGATTCATCCCTCTTTTCTGTCTCATTTGTCCAGTGGTCTTCAGAGTCCTTAGTTGGATGCTTTTATTGGTCTGGAAAAACAAAAACAAAACCCTGCCCTAACACTAACTTTGGGAGTTATTTTTGGCAAGTTATATCTGATAAAATAAAAGACATTTGTTAGTCTCATGTTAGATTTAATAATGATCATACTCTTTGATGAACCATCCCCTCTCCTTTCCAGATCTAATCTTTATCAGTTTTGATGGTACTTAAAGCTTTCCTTCTCCTGTGGAAATAAAAGCAAAACCTCTTCCTAACATAATACATATCCTGGTTCCATTCTAAGGTAAATCCATCATGGAAATATACAGACTAACTTAATTCATCAGTTTTTTCCTTACTATCTGCTATATCTCCATAGCTGTTATTCCTTTTTATTAGCATTAAAAAATTAAAGTTAATGAAACATTGTATACTGTATTTCAGAGAGTCTTTATTGCTGCGTTCTGTTTATTAAGCATATTTCTTAAATTGCACTCAGACCTCTCTATAACTGCTTGTTCTGTAGGATCATGTGGTATGCCTGTAATGGTTTTCATGTTGTAAAATAAAAAAAAAAGTCTCATTTTATAAGAAACATGCCAGAACTAGCAAATTTAAAAAAAAAATCATTGAGTTTATAATTAATCTTTTTTGGTTTTTAGTTTCTTTGGTTGAATTTTCTGTAAGCCTATTTTATATCCTAGGTAATTAAGAGATTTCTTCTTTGTATTTTTATGGGCAATTTGTAATTCCCAATAAGACAAAATTTTCTTTATTTGATCAAACATTTTTTTATAAAGTATCTGTGTCTGAATCAGCTAATATGTAATGGTAAAACATAGATTGAGAAAACTGTTTCTGAATTATTTCTAATGGCTATTGTATAGTATATTGATAAACGATGAGGCTTTTTAACATCACTTGTGGAAGAACTTTCAACTGATACCTTTTTAACAAGCTGGAGATTACTATAAGTAGGCACCATGAAGACAAATTTTTCTCTAACCCATTCTTGTAAACGTATAGTAAAAACAAAAGAAAAAGTTTATAAATCAATCACTATAATTGACAATTCTTTAGGAAATAAGGAAGGCAAGGGAATTCCAGGCTGTAAAGCACCCATTGGATAGATCACTTTTTAATAGCTCTGTTATATCTGTCACCATTCTCTATGTTCCAGATTTCTTTTTAATGACAAATATATGGGAATTCCAGGGACTGATCATTTCTCCAATATACTGAGCATTTAGTTGCTCCTGTGCCAGGTGTTCTAGTGCCTCTAATTTTTCTGATTTCAAAGGCCATTGTTCTACCCACACAAGTTTGTCAGGTAACTATTTTAAAGGTATGGCTATTGATACCTTTGAATGATAACTACTGTCATACCTTGCTTATGTACAACCTGAATGGTGGGTAACTCTTCTTGATAATACCTTTTAATATTTTGCTCAAAAGCATTTTTTATTTTATAATTTATTTCTGATAGTAGAGAAATGTTAATCAGTGTTTTCCATTGCTGTAACAAATCACATCCCTATAAATTCATTGCTGTGTTAGCCACATTTAGCTTTCCTTTTCCTACCTGTCCTGCTCCTATATGTTTGACCTACTTTGTACTTTGTTTTACCTGAGATAAAGTTTCAATCAATAGAAGTTGAATATTTATCTCCCAAAGAGGCCAATCTGGACGACAAGATTTAGGTGAAATTACTGATATATCTGTACCTATGTCTAGTAAACCTTTAATCACAATGCCATTTATTCATATTTCTAGCTTCAGTCTTGAATCATTTATAGAACTTTGCTAAAACACGTGCTTTATGGTCTCTCCTAAAAATCTTGTTTTATTGACTGAAGATATTCTATAATCCATAACAGGACTATTGTTTTTAGCAGTACACAGTAAATCTGGTGATTACTCTGTGAATGAGTTTCCCTGATGCTGTCAAGGAATTATTGAATCAAATTTGACACTGGGGCCTGTGAAAGACCCCCTAAGGCATTTTCTATTGGCAGTGGGTTACCTTGCTTGTCTCCTGTTGATCTGCATCCATTAATTCAGTGCTGGCCTTTGCCAAACCTGCATATTTCAGAAGCCTGGGACCTTCTGCTTGTATTATCTCTAGAAAAGAAAAACAGTGTTTCTAGGAATGTCTCACCCACCTACAGTCCTTCTTCAGATGACCTTGTTTACGAAAGTTAGAACATCTGATCTTCTGATTGTTTTTTAAATTTTTAAAAATTACTACTCCCTATCCAAGTATCATCGTAAGTATGAGTCAGTATCAGTTCTGTTTGGGATCCATTCATCTGTGAGTGCTGATCTTTCCTACGAAGGCCTAATTACCCTTTTGAATTCTGAATTAGCATTTTTAAAAGTCAAAGATTCAATTAATATTTGTCTAAATTCTGGATCCTATAGCATTCTGTTTATAATTAATGTCAATCTTTGTTTAAAAAAAAATCCATGAAGGCTTCTTTTGGGCCTTGTATGATTTTAATAAATAGCCCAGTCCTCATTACTAATTCTCCCACTCTGTCTCAAACATTCAAGCTGCTATATGGCATAGAGCCAAGGTGTGATTATCAAATAAATTGTCTTTGCAAATCAGCATGTTGAGCTTCACAGAAAAACTGTCTTCAGCATTTTTTCTTTTTTGACATTTCTTTATTTAAAAGGCTTTTTTTGCATACCAATCACATTTCCCCTTTCCTCTCTTCCTCCCACTCATGCCATAACCCCCACCTCTCCTACCCCATCATCTACTCCTCAAAGAGGATAAGGACTCTCATGGGAAGGATAAACAAAGTCTGGTATATCAGGTTGAGGCAGGACCAAGGCCCTCTCCTCTGTATAAAGACTGAACAAGGAATTGCTCTGTAGGGAATTGGTTTCAAAAAGCCAGTTCATGCACTAGCGATAAACCCTTGTTTGTCTTGGGAAATCTTAATACCTCTATTCCTACTTAATTGTTCTATGTCCCTAGCTTCCTCTCTCTACCATGTTTTCTGTTATAACTGAGAACTAACTTCCAATATTGCTATAACTAAATCTTTCAAGTGTTACAGATAATTCTGTTTCTAGTTGCCCATGAATTTAACATCTGCTTCACAAGGGGTTAATGCATGCCACATAAAATGACTGCTCTCTTAAATGCCTTTAAATATAACACCTATATAGGATTCCAGTAAACTTCTGTATACTTCATAACCTTGGGTATGTCTCTCATCTTGTGGTCACTTTTATAACTGATTAAATTAAGTTGGTTTTCTAATAACCTTGGAGGGCTTCTTTTTAGTTTCATAATGCAATGGTGTGGTAGGTTCTGCACTAATTTGTTCTGTCTGTGTGTGCATATTTTTCTTAGTTTCATTAGTAGGTCTTTCTAAGGATTGTATCTTAATAGTTAATTTTTTTATATTTAGCAAATATATCAAATCATATTTTTAAGGATAAAACATGAATTACCAAGTTGATGACAATTATAATCAACATTATGTCAATCTCAACTAAACTGATTACCCCTTCATTTAATTTTTCAATTTTCAAATCATCCACTGTGGAACCATATAGTGTCCTAACTGCCTGCATTATAATATTGTTTTCTAATCTTAACATGGAAAAGTGTTTAAAAGGTATAAAACCTAATTCTCCCTTAAATATTCTCAGGTATCTCAGTAGCTTTGCCAACTGTTTAGTTTTCCACAGCTTCAACATTAGGATTGCCAGCTATAGCAATGATTAGCCTGTGTGGGCAGGGATGTAAGGTGCTGCAGGGTGCCCAGAGCCAGAGTAGAATAATATAGCAATCTATCACTGTGCTGCATGTCTGGTCCAAGAGTAACTGGAGCTGATCTTGTGCTGTGAAGGGAGATGAAGTGAGCCACCAAAAAAAGTAGATGCTTGGAGATAGGACAGGAGGAGCCTGGGAGGCTAGAACAGAGTAAGGGCACCAGTTGCCTGAATGACAGAGCCAACAATGGGCAGCTGACTCAGGTGACTGTGACTGCAGATGTGAAGCCTGAGTGTGCAGCCCAAGGTGCTGCTGTTTTATGGAGTCTGTACCTAAAAATGCTGGTAGTGGGAAAGGCTAGTGACCCAGGGAAGCTTAGAGAAGCTTAGAAACTCATTGGACAATAGATTAAGCAATTACTTTTATTGTTCTATTATTAAATAAAAGTCAGGAGTCAGATATTGAGGTTAAAACCTGATAGATTCCAAGAGTGGCAGAGGAACAATCAGATGCCTCTCCATACTTCCAGTTCAAAAAGGCCCTAGATTATTTGTAACCCCCTCCTTATTCTTTCCTGTGTCTCTATCCTAATCTTGGTCTGCACAAAAGTCTATAATCAGTTCTGGACAGCTGAATGTTGACTCTGCACTGTGATTCAAGAAAAACTTATTGCTTTATTCAAAAGCAAGGCTAGAGAGTAGAGGTAATCTAATGCATGTCAGTATTTTCTTGTCAGTGACTTTGAAACTAGAACACATTTATTCAACTGAACATCATATCATGGAAAACCCCTATTTGTCTAAACTCTTAACTCTCTGGGTAAAATTTTCAGTCTTTGCACAGTTGATGTTTTAAAGTGATAAATTCTTTAGTATGGATGGCTTAGCATTCAGAATATTATAGAACATTTAGCAATGTCCATGACTTATCCAGAATATGGCAACAACATCCATATGTCCCTAATAACACTCTACCTCTCAACTCTTAACAAGCAAAGTATTTCCAGATAATTCAAAAATCTTTGGGGGCAGAAAAATAAAAATTTATTCACATTAAAAGACAAATCTTGTAGAATATTTGGATTGATTTATATAATATTTACCAAGCAATTCCATTTCATGAAGCACAGTTTTATTTGAATGGACTTAAAGATAGAAAGTGTGTCAGCTACACGAGGAGTCACTAGATGCAATGAGTCCCAGTTCCTTTAGTCAGAAGTCTCAGGAGACCCTCCAGGGTTAGTTTTATTTAGCCACATTGTAAATAGTGTGTATAGCCACATATTGTCTGGTCCTTGATGAAACATGATGTAATATCAGCATTTACTTGTGGGCCTGTAATGAATAGCTACAAAAAATAAAAGAAAAAGGTATCTTCTTGTTCAGTTGTATCCAAATGTCATTCTAACCATAACTTAAAATATGCTTGAACCTAATTGCCATTGTAATCTTGATTTGATTTCAAATGTAGTTGTACCCAAATGTCATTGTGACCTTGTTGTGAAGTATATTTTGCTTTTCTTTGCAAATGGTGGTTATGGAAAGCCTCTTTTTCCATTGAGGAGTAAAAAACTTGGTAGGAGCTAAGTAGATTAGAATCATGTATCTTAACAGTGAGGGCATTTTCAATTGAGGAAGTGTGCTTGCTGTCTAAAGGAGGCAAGACTTAAAGATGTTTTAGGCAGTCATTGCTAAAGCTACTCATAGATAGGTGGAAAAGTAGAAAATTTAATTTTTAAAACCGTATGTTGTATTATAGTAAAT
The DNA here is from genome assembly GCA_004025045.1 of Sigmodon hispidus. Lineage (NCBI taxonomy): Eukaryota > Metazoa > Chordata > Mammalia > Rodentia > Cricetidae > Sigmodon > Sigmodon hispidus. The sequence goes on from PVIH01013782.1 coordinate 25,049, forward strand.
TACTCATTGATGCTCAGATGGCCTTGATCAATGGGAGCAGGTCAGCATCTTATATTGACCAGTTCATGACAGGAGGAGAAGCAGATGTAGAAATATCTTTTCAAAGGCTAAATATCTATTTAAAGTCATAATAGAGATGAGAGCATCCTTTCCAACATGCGTAAACAAATACTAGAAATGCTTGTGGCATCGACCTCTGCCATTCTTATGTAGTCAAGTCTCTACTCCACCCCAGACAGTGATAAACTGTGAGACAACAGTTCACTGAAGAGAAAACAAAAAATCATGTCAACTTTGGTTTTTTTTAACCTCGTATGAGAGCATGAAGCGAGTAATACCTCCTCAAACTCATGTCCTGTATCCTTCAGGGGAAGCGCTAATGAAAAGTGGCATGGCTGGAAGTCTGGCATCGGAGAAGAACAGGAAGTAAGGCCGGGGGCTGAACAGTTGCTCTGGAGCTTTGTAATTAGCTTTGACCACGCCGAGTTGGCAATATTATTATTTACTGATATTTATGACTTCTGTTCTAGGAGCATACAGGGAACTCTTGGGATCATCACAGGGACAAGGAAATGAATGCTCAGTGCATAAAACACTAATTCCTGTGCTTTCTAGGATTCTGCTTGTGGAAAATGCACAGGAGAATTACTCTGTGCTCAACATTGGTCCAGCATGAAGTTAAGTTCTGCACACTAATTTTAATTTATTATATATGCCTTTTCTTCCCAGCACAAATGGACCCCCGAGGCCTATCTCCCAGACAAAGTAAAAGTGACAGTGATGATGATGACCTGCCAAATGTGACCTTAGATAGCGTTAATGAAACTGGATCCACGGCTCTTTCCATAGCCAGAGCAGTACAAGAGTAAGTACCACATTCTCAGGATGAAATGAGCATTGCAAGGTGATCGATGGATAATGGGAACTGAAGCCTCTCTGGTTCCTCAGGCATGTCATTCTAGCTCTGACTTGGTACATTTGACTGTTTCTGTCCATTTGGCCTGCATGCTTTGGGAGCAGATTACGGCAAAGAATGGAATGTCTCAGAAGAGTGGGAGTTTCTGTTCTATTGGATATAAGAATTCTGTGCATCCTTCAAATACCACTTGTGCCCTTCCTTTCTGGAAACCAAACTGTTGTTTTGAATATTGGTATCCGATTATCGTCCCTGTTACTCATCTCCAAAGTAAAGAGCCATAGAATGTTTAAAGTATCCTGATTTTGATATTTATTATGATTTTTTATATTTTTTAATTTTTAACTTATTTGTATGTGTTTATGCTCATAACTGCGATACTTGTGGAGGCTAGAAGAGGTCATCAGATCCTCTGGAGGTGGAGTTACAGGCAATTCCGTGTGAGCAGCCAACCCTATGTATTGGGTTCAGATACTTTTCAAAAGCAGCATGTGCTTTTAAGCTCTGGACCATCTCTTCAGCCCCTCCTTATCTTTCTTTGGTAGGAAACTGCAGATGAGCTTTATGGGAAATTTAAATCCGGAAGAAAATATGGAAAATAGGAATGAAGCACACCTTCCCAAGGGATGGTTTTCTCTTTCACACACCACAGAATTAGAAAATCAGCCTTTGCTTGTAGAAAATAATCTGCATTTGCATTTGCATTGTTGGCAACTCTCTCTGGAACAGAACTTGTGCTAGCCAATGTGTATTTTTCTGTATGATATTATTTTGATATTATTGAGATAGAACTGACAAAACTGTGTATATTTAAAAAGTACTATTTACTGATGTTATAACTTCAGTATTGTGAAATGAATTGCCATGGTCAAGTTAATTAATGTGTTCATCATTTCACTTTTTGTTGTTTGTGTTCAGAATCCTTAAGCTATACTTTTTATTTTATTTTATGTGTATGGGTGCTTTGCCTGGATGAATGTATATATGAACGTATGCCAATATACCATGTGCTGCACAGTATGGAATCAATATTTGATTTTTGGAACTGCAGTTATAGATGGTTGTGAGCCACTATCTAGGTGTTTGGAATTGGACCCAGGTCCTCTGCAAGACCAGCAAATTCTCTTACCACTGAGCTATCTTTCCATTCTCAGAGCTATCTCTTAGCAAATGTCAAATGTACAGGGGAGTGTTGTTAACTGTAATCACCATAAAATATGCCAGATCATCAATTTATCCTTATCCTTTTTCATACTTGAAAGTCATTTCTCCATGCATCTGAGCTCTTGTAATCTACTATTCTGCTCTGCTTTTCTATGTTCAACTTGTTTAACTCCACAAATTAGCGGTAGTTCTTTGATATGCTTGGCAGATACAGTTTCAACCACGGTATTTCATATCAAAATTCAAATCCTTATCCTTGAACATATTCTGAAAATCATGTATGCATATTAGGAAAGCTGGATTTATTATTCATGTTGGTGTTTCTATTAAAAGGTTAGTAATGCATACACTGAGCTTCTGTTACCCAGAAAGCTGAAGAATACCTGGCTCATCAATGATTAATACATCATCCTTCAAGTCTGAGTCTACATGCAAGCATTTAGAAGTACTGAGATGCTTTTGGGCAAAACAACCAAGATGCCCCCAAACAGCCTCTCAAATATAGAGATATTTCCAAATGTCTAGGAATATATTTTTAAATTTTTACTGTAAGCATTATACAACCCGAGTTAAATTAAAGAAAGTTCTATATACTACTTTGCTTAGCATTAACTTCTGATGTTTTTATTCAGTCGTGAATGTGTCTTCTCACTCTTGTTCCCTCTTGAGTTCCTGAGACATGGAATTCTTTCACTAGTAACTTACCTTCACCTCTTTCTTCTTGCTTTTCATCTGATGCCCAGTGTTAATTCAAAGTCTTAAAAATGTAATTTTAGCATGTAAATAATGAGAAGTTTTCAAAGGACTCCTGATGATATTTCTATTTTCTGTATTTGTTGATCTTTCTTGAGACTGTTGGGTGGAGAAGCATGCAGGGAAGAAGATGGTGAAATCAATTTTCTATAAAGCAGATAAATGAGTTTTAAAACCCTGGGGAATGGATTTATGATTTGTCTTTCCAGTTATATAGCAGTGGAGCTCTGATCTATGGTGTATCCATAGGTTTTCCTGCATCTCCTCTTTTTAGCTGCAATATAGTGTTGGCCCTGAGAACAGAAAGATGAGTTAGGGGGAGGAAATTCAGGAAGACAGACACCAGGATATGAATGGCGGTGCTCTAAGTCAGACCCTTGCTGAAGGCCCCTAAGAGACTCAACCACATAGCAGCTTCTCCAGCTGATGCTTCCTGCCCTGTCCTGCTTAGTTTGTGAGTGTGACACAAACAAGACTTATCTTAGAAAAAGAACCACAAATGAGAAAATGTTCCCATCCAATTGTCTGCAGGCAAGTCTATGAGAGATACTTTCTTGATAAAAGAATTGAATGATGGACCAGCCTCAATGAGCTAACTGTCACACAGTGCTATAAGAAAGAAGACTGAGAAAGTCTTCCAGAGCAAGTCAGAAAGCAGCATTTTTCCATTGCCTCTGATTCTGTTCCTGCCTCCAGGGCCCTGCCTTGACTTCACTAGATGACAGACTATAACTTAGATGTGAAGTAAACCCTATCCTTCTCAAGGTGCATTTGCACATTGTGTTTGTCACAGAAACAGAAAGAAAACCAGGACAGTTCCTGTACTGATTTAGATATAGTACTGCCTCATCTACACACACACACACACACACACACACACACACACACACACACACACACAACACACACAGAGGTTTTTTTTTTGTTTGTTTGGGGTTTTTTTTTGTAGCCAAGCTGAGAGACTCTGACCCTGGAATAGATTAAGGTTGCCCCCAGTTTCACTTTATACAGTTTGATTAAATTTTTATAGTAACAGAATGGACAGTCATAAATCAAGACACTTTTCAAAGGCATTGAAGAGCACATCAGATTGGGGAGGCCTTAGCTATTGCCCTCGGATGCCCTAAGACAACATTCTTAGCCTTTTGGATGATGGGAACAGGAGTTCTGTTTCTGTATTCCAAAGGATTTACCTAATGGTCACCAAAGTGTTAGCTCACATACAAAGGAGAGCAATACATGGTTATGAAGAGTGAGAGGGTAAAATTTTTGGTTCAAAGTGCCTTGGCTATGGCGGAATCTACAGCATTCTAAACTCTCCAGAATCACTTGAGGTCTAATAAGTTAATCAGCCTCACAGACAGTTTAGTGTGAAGTGTGTTTCTTTGCAGGAATTTTTATTCAGAGGCAGGATAGCTTTCCTTTTAATGTAATGTTCTATTCCATTAGCATTAGTATATATCAAATAACCCTTAATATGTTAACCATTCCCCCATTAGTATTCATTTTTCTTGTTTTTAAGAAGAATTTTTTAAGTTAAAATTTTAGGTTTAAAAAATTGTTTCTCTTGATTTGATATTTAGAAGTTGGCCAGCATGTATTTTCTCCCAAGAAATTCAGATGTGTATTCAAATAAAAAAAGAGTTCCCCAAGGCCACCTCCACTTTCATGGGATTTACTTCATGAGGACAGTGAACAGTATTCTTAAAAGGAACATCTCAACCATTCTCATGGACTAACTCGGCCCCCACCCCTTCATCAGCTCAGTCAGTGAATTTAACTAAGGTGCCAACACCAGCCAGGGAGTTGTTCACAGATGGGCTCTTTCCTGTTTTAATCTTGTAGACACTGTGCACTTAACAGTCATGTATTCAGTGATTGTGACAAAGACAAATTTCACCATGTGTAGAACATCTGTTTGTCTGGGTCTCAACCTCCAGACTCCTGCACAATGGTAAAATGGGGTCATTCCTCTTGACAACTTTGCAAACATAATTATGAAATAAGTGTTTAAAAGAAGAAAGGCAAAAGCATACGATTAGAAGAAATTATCATAATTAATTCTCATCCTAGACAAAATACTGATGTTTTTGAAATAAGTGAACTTTAGAGCTCGAGGTTTGTTTGCTTAAAACCTCTCATTTTTTCTCTTTCTTCTTTCTCTAAGTTCTGAACATTCTTGCTCATTTAAATGTACACAGAATAAGTATGTTCCACAAGCTAAAGTGGAAATGAGCAGCATGTGAGAGGGTTCCTCCCTAGAGAAATTTCTGTCCTCTCAGGATCAAGCTAACAGAGCAGGATTTGAGAGAAAGTCTGAGTCAGAGTGAGATAAGGAGGGAAGGGCGATGCTTCGGAGGAAGCAGATGAAGATATTTTTACTAGCATCCTGACATCTGTCCCTGTTAAAATGAAACAGTTTTTAAATGACTTGTAATCTATCACATCCAAGCTACTTCAAATGTTTCAGTGTCTCCTGTGTCCCATTTTATTATGTGGCTTATGTGAAATGCCTCTCTTCATGGAGAAGCCAACTTATGGATTTCAGAAAACAAACTCGTTTGATACTTTTTTTTTTTTTTTTTTTTTGCACATGTGCTTCAAAAGAGAAAATATTGTGGTCAGTTAAATATCCCATGCTTACTTCAAATGTCTCCATAGCTAATCCACACATCATGATACCTCTTTTAGAAAACTGCATTTAATGATTCAAAAAGTCAGAAGTATTAGGTGGTGACTGGGTTTTTTTTTTTTTTTTCCCTTCATTTTTGTCATTCCAAACTTGTTGAACAGTTTACATACCCTCGCTTTTCTTAATTTCCTCCTGATGGCTCTGTTAATGTTCTGTAAATCACACTAGAGAACAGTACTAGAGATGAGAAAGGAAAGAAAACCAGAACTATGAGGGGTTTACAGTAGGCAGAGTCTCTGAGACCTCTTAGGGTTTTCAGTTCATTTGCCCTGTGGTACTGCCTTTACCACAGAGAGGGAGAAAAGAGAGGCATGGAGAGGTCTGTGTTCACCTTAATAGTCCTGCAGAAAGCCATTTGCACAGTTCATAATCTAATCAAGACATCAGCAGCCTGGCCATCCATGAGGAGGGGGCAGGTGCAGCCCTTACTCTATACTGCAGATTCTGCTCTCTACAGTGACTGTCTTAAGGTCCTTGTGCTGTTGAGCTGAACCCCAGCAAACATTAGCACCAGGGATCTAATTGTACACTTTGTGCTCTCCAAGCTCATCTTATTCAAAGTGGGATACCATTAAGGGGGAAAGAATTCTGTCAGGTATATTCTGAGATATGTAATAAAAAGATTAATCTTCTACAGCACCATGCATTATTTTGAAAGATAAAAATATAAAATGCAAAATATTACAGTGTTTTTAAAAATAACATTATCATTAATATTTTAGTTTAAAAGCTACCACTGGGAAAAAATGTGATTTCAGGTATGTTTTCATGTAGCATATATGCTGACTGTGTAGGACCCTGAAAACACTTTCTCTTTAGGACTGCTTTCTGCCAAACAGTGATAGGAAATGTGTGACAGATGAAAGGATGGTACCCTCCACTTTCCCTTTCTGACTGACAGGTTTCAGAATGTTTATGTCTCTTCTAAGCTGTTAAGAGTGGGTTGAGTGGGCACTGAGGAAAAGCCAGAGTCAACTCATGTTTGCTTTCTACCTTCTAAGGGTTGAATTATTCAGGTTCTGCTCCCAGAATTCTCGCAGACCCAGGCTGTATTTGATGAAACTATGTTTTCATTTCATAATCCTAACAAGATTTGGAATGCTTCCAAATCCCACTCCAGGTCCTACTAAGAGATACGTTTGGGCTCAGATATTTAGAGAAAAGGCAAGCTGTCAGTGGTGCCAAATAACCATTCTGTCTAGTGCCCTAGTGCTGATGGGTAAGTAACAGAAGCATTCTTTCACCCAGGGAAGGAAATGCTGCTTGACAGCTCTTTTCTTGAAGAAAGTTTTTTAAAAGCCCTGACTTATTGAGAATGGTTTCAGATTGAAGTCTAAAGTACATGCTTGGCCAGTATCAACTCAGCAGTCTGCTGAGACTGAAAAAAAACCATAAAATAGTGATGACTTCATAACTCATTCTCTGATTTTTAGAGTAAGATGGAGACCATATGTCTCCTTAAAGCCTCTTTCATCTGCTTTATTGGAACAGCCTTTGGTCTCTCTTTAAGTATAAAATATGCAACGAAGTTTCTCAAATCACTTACTATTTAAATAGTCTAATAGATTACCAAATTAGGCTATGTATTCATTAGGCAAGCCATAATTCATTCATTCATTCATTCATTCATTGAGCCTTGTGGAATATAGTTGAGAATTGAAATAGATGGCCTAGCTCTTGACTATGAAGAACTCATAGTGAAAACATGAGATTGGTAAAAATCTAGTGAGATAATAAGACTAAGGCAATGCTGTGAAAAACACAATAGGTACATCCATGCCACCTTGGAGCATGGCAAAGCTTTTCCATGTGGTATGATGCACAGATTCCTTATGACTGATACAAAACCTGAGTGAGGGTCAAGATAAGCAGTGAAGCTGCTTGGAGAGAGAGATATAGTCTGTACCAGGAAGGATGAACTCTTACTCTTGTGATCAGGAAGCCACCACTGGATTGTTTTTATAGCAGTAGCATGATAAACATGTTTTATTGGTATGAATCTCAAGAAAGAAGGTTGTTATTTTAAAGATTGAGCACTATGTACTCCCAAAAGGCCCCACAGATGTCACCTTAGATATGAGTCATACAATCTAGGAGCCTACAACCTTCCAAATTGGCCAAAGGGTCTCATAATATCAATCCTATGTATATTAGATAAACACAAACTACACGCACACACTCACACACCATTTTCAATATGTGGAGCTACTCAACAGACATATAATATATCTTTGCTTTCTGTATATACAAGAAACTAATACAGTACCTGATCAGGTCCTATTTTTACACCCAGAAAGCAATGAAGTACAATAGTCACAGACTTTGTGGTACTTGCTTATGGGTAGAGGAGGTAGGAGATAGTTCTGAAGAAGTTGGATGTACACTGATGTAGGAAAGACAGTTTGCAGTCTGCCAGTGTGAAGGTGGCAGGTGGTGTAATTGTTTCATGTAAGGTATACAGGGAAGATCACTGATAATGGCATGCCTGGTTTACAGGATGAAGTGTGTTTCAGGGTTTCTATTGCTGTGTTGAAACACCCCCATAACAAAGGCAATATGGAAAGGGGAGGTTAAATTTCAGCTTACATCTCTGTGGTCACAGTCTGTCACTGAGAGAAGTCAAAGGTAAAACCTTCTAGCAGGAACCTGGAGGCATGAATTGAAACAGAGACCATGAAGAAATGCTGCTTATTGTTGATCCTCATGGCTAGCTCAGCTTGCTTTTTGGTAACACCCAAGAACACCTAATTACCTGGGGTGGCACTGTCCACAGTGAACTCACAAACAGGCCAATCTGTTGAAGGATATTTTCTCAACTGATTTCCCCTCTTCTCAAATGACTGAATATGTTCATGCTTGCTTTTCTTCTTATGCTATTGTGCTTTCTCTGTTCCTCTATCCCTGGCCCCCAGGTCTACCTTTTTAAGGGATTCTGGAAACAGTTGTTTAAATTCACTTCTAAGTCATGCAAAACATTTTTTTTAGTGTTACTTACATTTTTTTTAGTGTTACTTACTCTTTTTTTATTTTTATAGAATGAAGTCTCATTTTTTATCCATATATCCCCATGTTCCAACTCCCTTCCCCCTCCTGACCCCTCCTAGTCTGTCTCTCTTCTCCTCATCCCCCATCCCCTCCCCAGAAAAATCAAGAGGTCCAGAGATAGATAAGTTTAGCATCTACTCCAGGCAAGTCCTATTTCTTCATCCTCAAATCAAACTGAGTTAGGTGTTCCTCTGGAGGGAATGTGCTCTGAGGTGCCAGTCCAAGGTACTTCAGATCCCAAGCTGTTCAGTGATTGTGGTTTGCAGATTGGGTGTTCTTTGCTTTTTATTTAAAGTCCATCAATGAGTGAGTACATCCCCTGCTTATTTTTCTGGGTTTGTGATACCTTGTTCAGGAGGGTATTCTTCATATCCATCCATTTGCCTAGAAATTTTAGAATATCATTTTTTCTTACTGCTGAGTAGTACTCCATTGTGTAGCTGTACCACAGTTTCTTAATCCATTCTTCAGTTGAGGGGCATCTAGGTTGTTTCCAGGCTTTTTCCATTATGAATAATGCTGCTATGAACATAGCTGAGCTAAAGCTTTTGGGGTGGGAATGTACATTTTTAATTATATGCCCAATAGTGGTATTGCTGGATCCTTGGGGAGATTGATTCCCACTTTTATGTGAAACCACCATGTTGCATTCCAGAGCAGCTGAACAAGCTTACGCTACCACCACCAAAGGAGGAGTGTTCCCCTTGCTCAGCATCCTCTCCACCATAGGCTATCATCTGTGTTTTTAATCTTAGCTTTTCTGACAGGTTTCAGGTGTTATCTCAAAGTTCTTTTGATTTGCATTTCTCTGATGGCTAAAGATATTGAGCACTTTTTCAAGTGCCTTTCAGCCATTTCTAATTCTTTTGCTGAGAATTCCCTTTGTAGTTCTGAACCCCATTTTTAATTGGGTTATTTAGGGCTTTGGGTCCTAGTTTCTTGAGTTCTCTATATAGTTTAAAGATCAGTTCTCTGTCACTTGTAGGGTTGTTAAAAGTCTTTTCCCATCTGTAGGCTGTCATTTTGTCTTATTGACTGTGTCATTGGCCTTACAGAAACATCTCAGTTTCAGGAGGTCCCACTTATTGATTGTTGTTTTTACTGTCTGTGCTACTGGTGTTATATTTAGGAAGTGGTCACTTGTGCCAATGTGTTAGAGGGTATTTCCCACTTTCTTTTCTATCAAGTTCAGTGTGGCTGGGTTTATATTGAGGTCTTTGATCCACTTGGATTTGAGTTTTGTGCAGGGTGATAGGTTTTGATCTAGTTGCATTTTTCTATACACTACCATCCAGCTATGCCAACTCCATTTAATAAGATGCTATATTTTCTCCATTGAATATTTTTGGCCTCTTTGTCAAAGATCAGGTGGGTTAATGTAGGGATCTTCAATTCGATTTCATTTATCCACAAGTCTGTTTTTATGCCAGTACCACGGTGTTTTTATTACTGGAGCTCTATAGTATAACTTGAAGTCAGGAATGGTGATGCCTCCTGAGGTTCTTTTGTTGAGCAAAATTGTTTTGGCAATCCTGGCTTTCCTGTTATTCCAGATGAAATTGAATATTTTTCTTTGAAGCTCTGTAAAAAAATTGTGTTGGAATTTTGATTGGAATTGTATTTAATCTATAGATTGCTTTTGGTAGAATTGTCATTTTTACTATGTTGATCCTACCTATCCAGTAACATGGGAGATCTTTCCACTTTCTGATATCCTCTTCAATTTCTTTCATTAGTGATTTAAATTTTTTGTCAAATAGATCTGATACTTTTTTGTTTATAGTTACACCGAAGTATTTAATGCTATTTGCAGCTATTATAAAGGGTGATGTTTCCCTTATTTCTTTTTCAGCCCTTTTATCTTTAGTGTATAGGAGGGCTACTGATTTCTTTGAGTTAATCTTGTATCCTGCTACGTTGCTGATGGTGTTTATCAGCTGTACAAGTTCCCTGGTAGAATTTTTGGATCACTTATGTATACAATCATATCACCTGCAAATACAGATAGCTTCACTTCTTCTTTTCCAGTTTGTATCCCCTTAATCTCCTCTTTTCCTTTTATTGCTTTAACTAAAACTTTGAGAACTATATTGAATATGTAAGTGGAGAGGGGACAGCCTTGTCTAGTTCCTCAAAACATTTTTTTCTTCAAATATTTGTTGTCTTCAGACTGATTCCTTGGTAAGGTTCTTGCAGTCCAGTTATGTACACATGTAGGCATTTCTTCAGAGACATATAAGTCTTCCACACATGGAAGGAAAGATGTTCATATTACCATGATGGTCAGTCCTTACAATAATAATACTCCATTTGTGTTAGGATACTCTTTCAAAAGGTCTAACTTATCTTTTATTTTCTTCAATTCATGAAGTTTCTACCCAGTGGACCAAAGCTGTCTGCTGTCCTATAGAGTTGCTCATATATTATTTATCCTCAAATATTTATTAGGCACTTTTATTCCTGAAAAGCTGTTAATTTAGTTCCAATGGGGAGCTTATCTTCAGAAGTTTCTGGATCTGAATCTTTACAGTGATTAAAAACTGCCCTGGAATCTGGCACAAAGATATTATTTTAAAGGGGGATTTACATAATCTTACCTCTGTGACTGGCATTTTATATGCTATGCAAAATGCTAAAATCTCCTCAAATTTATTTAACCTTCTCTGCTTGCCTAGTGATGAATTATAGTTATAGTGCTTTATCCTATTCTTCTGAATACTCTTTTGTTCTTTTCTTTCATAACAAGGTCTCATGTTGTAGACTAGCCTAGCCTGAAACCCATTATGTTGGCCCGACTGACCTTCAAGTCACAGAGATCTGCCTGCCTCTGCCTCCCAAGTCCTAGGATTACTGGTGTGTACTAACAAGATTGACAGAAATCAAGCATTATAAAGACAGAATTTTGGCAGAGTGAGGTGGTTAATGCCAATCATTTCAGTACTTGAGCATAGCAATTGAGACAAAACAGATTGCCCATAGTTTGATATCAGCTTGGACTATGTAGTGACTGAGAATCAATCTTTAAAATGCTGAATGAATGCATGAACAGATATATAAGTATATATGTACATGTGCATATAGTGTCTATTTTGTTTTATATATTTTTAAATAACATACTTAATTTTATTTTATATATATGAATACTTTGCCCATATGTATGTATGTGTACCACATATGTGTCTGGTACTCTTGGAAACCAGAACAGGTATGTCAGATCTCTTGGAAATGATGCTGCATATGGTCTTGAGCAGCCCTGTGGCTGCTGGTGATTGAATCCATGATCTCTGTAAGAGCAATATTCTTAAGCAATGAGGTTCCTCTCCAGATCTCCATTGTAGTTCTTTGATTACAAGATTCCAGATTATATAACAGAAAGAATTGAGAAGTCATTGTCTTACTTACTTGTAAGTGCTTATTTTTTTTAAATTCAGTTTATAATTTATTTTAGTGTTGCTGTCTCTAAGAACTCATAGTTAAAATATATTGGTGCTTCACGTGGTCATATGGTGCATGTGAGAACTTGATATTCATGTGGTTTTTATTCCTTTAGTTTGTTTATATGATTGATAACATTTACAGTTTTTCGTATATTAAACCAGCCCTGCACTTCTGGGATGAAGCCTAATTGGTCGTAGTGGATGATATCTTTTATACATTGTTGTATACAGTTCGCCAAAATTTTGTTGAGAATTTTCGCATCAATATTCATGAGAGAAATTGGTCTGTAATTCTCCTTCTTTGTTGTGTCTTTGAGTGGCTTGGGTGTTAGGGTGATTGTGGCCTCATAAAAGGAATTTGGCAATATTCCTTCAGTTTCTACTATGTGAAATAGTTTGAGGAGTAACGGTAGTAATTCTTCTTTGAATGTCTGGTAGAATTCGGCACTGAAACCATCTGGACCAGGGCTTTTATTTTTGGGGAGGTTTTTAATGACAGCTTCAATTTCCTTAAGGGTTATAGGCCTATTTAGATAATTAATCTGATCTTCATTTAATTTTGGTAGATGGTACCTGTCCAGAAAGCTGTCCATTTCTTCTAGGTTTTCCATTTTTGTGGAATACAGATTTTCAAAATATGATCTGATAATTCTCTGTATTTCCTGGGGATCTGTTGTTATGTCCCCTTTTTCGTTTCTGTTTTTGTTGATTTGAACACTCCCTCTCTGCTTTTTGATTAGTTTGGCTAAGGGCTTATCTATCTTGTTTTCTTTCTCAAAGAACCAACTCTTAGATTCATTGATTCTTTGTATTGTTCTTTTTGTTTCAATTGTATTGATTTCAGCTCTAAGTTTGATTATTTCCTGCCGCCTACTCCTCCTAGGTGAGTTCGCTTCTAATTGTTCTAAGGCTTTCAGCTGAGCTGTTAGGTCTCTAGTGTGGGATTTCTCTATGTTTTTCATATAGGTATCTAGCGCTATGAATTTTCCTCTTAAGACTGCTTTCATTGTGTCCCACAAGTTTGGATACGTTGTGGATTCATTTTCATTAAATTCTAGGAAGACTTTGAACATATATACTCTTAATTAGTGATTGTAGAGAGAGTAAGTAATATTTTCATGTATTTTGCAAATGTTAACACACTCAATAATAATGTTTAAATATTAGTAACCCATATTGAATGTTTTTAGAACTATTCATCATTATTTATTGGTACATGCATCAAATGCACACATAACCAAATCTAAACTGTAACATCACTGAAATTGACAGAGTTCACCAGGACATAGTCTCCAAATGCTCTGGACCCCTATACATTTACTCCCATGCATCAAATGAAAGCAAATGAGCTAAAGATATGTTTTAATAAGTGATATAATAGTCTAGAAAATGTGTGTGTGGGGGTGGGTGTGTGTGTGTGTGTGTGTGTCTGTGAAAAGGAAGGCTGAAAAACAGTGAATCTTATCATTCTGACATTTTACATGTTCTTTTCTCTCCATCTGGTTATATGGTTTTCAAGGTCACATAGCCACTGGTCATCACCTGCCTGAATTAAATTATAGTGATTTATCCTAGAAATTAGATTGCAGATCATATCCAGTTAGAATAGTAAAATTTTCTGCAAAATTTAAGAATATTTCCAATTAATCTAATGTAAAATTACTAATATGAAAGAAAGAATTCCAAACATCAGCTGAAACTAAAATATAATACTCCCAATGTTGCTTTTATAAGTATCCAAGATATTATTTGTATTATTTTATTCTCAGTAGAGAAGAGCACAGTAATACATGAAAATTCATATGTGCTTTAAAATAGGTTTGAATGTAATTAGGTTTTTGAAACTAAAATAGATTTTACCAATTTCATTTTTAATATTAGAGAAAGTCAAATAGTTATGTATAAAATTCTGTCTCCTTTTAATGTGAATAAAATCTGATGACCAAGCCAATGACAGCAGAAATATCTCCCTCCTAGGTAGATAAGGAATTTGGAAGAATTGTGGTAAAGATGCTAACCTGATTGGAGATGAGCATGAGCACAGCAATTCCAATGAACTTGCTTACTTCTTTTTCTAATTTAGTTTCTTGTGTTTTAAAAATCCTACTAACACTGTCTTATCACTGTCCCAGTGGCTATCATAACCCCTCCCCACCAGCCTCTTCAGTTCCATGTTTTTAAAGATCAGAAATGCCTGGTATCTTTATTGTGTCTTGATTTCATCTTGTAAATCCTGACAGGGTTTAGACTCTTGGAAATGTTTCATTAAGTATAACAGAATGGAATTATTAAAATGAAGTGCTTGGCAAGAGACCTAGTCCAGCTGCCTTAGTGGAGTCTGGGAAACATAGCTACCTCCCATCTGTAAGTGCAAATTAACCTTGACTAACCTCTTCTGGTACACAAACCAGCAAAAATACAATAATACAAAATTGGAATTCCTCATTAGAGACAAAGTATCTATTGTCTACTGAAAATATGAAACTAATTTTAAAGCATTTAAATGAACTTAGTTACTTGTGGTATGTGTGTGTGTTGTATAGATGCACGGTTTTCTCTCTTCCTACCATGTGCTTTGTGGAAATGGAACTCAAATCATCAGTTAAACCACTGTGTCAGAATTAAAACTAATTTTCCATGTAGAGAAGTTTTTGCTTACATGTGATAAAATGTATTAAAGAAAATTGAAGAGGAAAAATAAGTGACTTGTTTTTCAATCAGAAGATCAAAATATCATGTTTGTTTTTTTCTGGATATATTTCAATTATGGTTAAAATATTTTTTCGCAAGCTTATCATCCAAGTAAAATTAGCAAGCCAGTGAGTTTTCTAATGGAAAGAGTACCCAGAAAAATTAGAAATCATTCAAGTGGAAACAAAATCATTATGCAGTTGAAAATAGGTAATCATTTTGTGCCTGAAAACTACTCTGGATTTTGAAAATATATTTCCTAAGTCAAGATTTGAACTTTGGCTTTTATGCCTTCATGTATACTCAAATTTCAACTTTGAAACAAACATGTGGTTTCCAAAATCTTGCCAACTATTTCTTTAAAAGAGCAAAAATATACTTGTTTTTAAGGGTGATGTGACAGTTTGGTCTCATGCCCAAAAGCTCAGGGAGAGTAGTTGGAAGTTGTAGAACAGAGGAGCCTCTTGGGCCTGGGATCCTATGATGGCTTCTCGGTGTCAGTGGCAATAACCACAAATATTAGGTTAAATCTGTAATGCTTTATAATTATCAATTTGTTCTTATTTATGAATTCCGTGGGATTTGTTAATAGTTCTTTATTGCACAAATTCTATTTGGCATTATAATAAAAACCCAGAGCCAGATATTGGGGAAAAGCTTGTACTATCCTCAGGTCAAATGAGATAGGTCCTATGTTCATGACTCCTCAGCCTGTCTGGGTGTCAGTCCAAAAAGGCCCAAACCTCTGCCTCCTCTTGCCTTACAAGTATTTTACTTCCTGGTTTAACATTCCTAGAGCTAAGAATAAAAGTGAATGCCATCACCACATGGCTCTGTTTGGCCTTGAACTAACAAAGATCCAGATGATCTCTGCCTCCCAAGTGCTGGGATTAAAGGCAGAGTCACCACTCCCTAACCTTCATAGTTTGGCTCTGTCCTCTGATATTTCAGGCTATTTTTGTTAAATATATGTCCCACAGTTCTTCAAATGAGTGATGCTATTTTACAGACCCATGGAAATAAAGTTACTTAATCTGTGTCCTATAACTAAGGACACTGTTCATTCAGTGTGAAATGTGAACCAGCCATCATTTCTTGTCTATTTTCTTAAAGGGAAAAGATTATCATTACCATTTGGAGGAAGAATTGATTTCTTTTTATGATACTGGACTGTACCAGGTGCAGGGAGAGAAAAGAAATAGGCATACCTTTGTCCTGCACACTGTGCGGTCAGCTGTCCATGTCTGTTTTTTCCACCCTTGAACCAACTGGAAGACAAATACATATATTTATAAATAAATCATATTTGGGATAAATATGAACAGCTTTGTTTTCTCATGATTATTTGCTGAGCCATCCAGTATAATAGCTGTTTATGATGTATGTCCATTTTATGCTACATTATAAGTAATAGAAATATTGTATACGTGTACCAAAGGGAAGAGGCACATGTTTTGTGTACATGCTACACCATTGTAAATAGTCAACTTGAGTGTTATGGATTTTGGTATCCATGGTAGGAATCCTGAGACTAATTACCTAGGATATCAAAGGGTGATTATGACAGACAGAAGTGGTTGATGGAGTCAGACCTGAACCAAAACTATAGCCAGAACTGAGCAGGGAAGACCAGAAACACAGAAAGGTATTCAGTGGCAAAACTGGAGGTGTGCTTTTTAAAGCAGAGTTTATTTATAAGCAATAACACAATTGCCATGGTACGGTTCACAAAGCTTCATAATTATATGCCCTGCTAGCGCGAGACAATTTTTGTCACCCTGAGTCTTGTTGGGGGCTCTTTCCAGTAAATTCTCTTCCTACTCTCTTGTGTCTCCAATTATTTAATTCTGGGTCTTCCTTTATGAAATTGTGGGATTTCTTGTTTCAGCTTCCTTCACTAAGTGAAAAATTTCTGTGATTTATGTATCTTATATATTTCTAAATAGTATTTTATGCATATGTAGCATAATGTACATACCCACTCACTTATGTTTTGTGTGATTTTATTTTATGTGATTTTTTTAAAAGTGTGAATGTGTGTAGGTAGGTAGGGAGTTAGATAGGTCAGGAGAGAAGTTGTTGGTGTAAATGGTCTCCTTCCACTCTATTGGTCCCAGACATCAAACACAGATTAGTCTTGTCAACAAGCCATCTCAGTGGCTCAGCTTTGTGTTTTTGAGACAGAATTTGCTATGTAGCTCTGGCTGGCTGAGACTCATGATTTCTCTTCTGCAGCCTACTGATCCATCACCTTCTTATAAGCATTGGGCTGTATTCCATTTGGAACTGTATGTAAAATTGCATGGACATTTATATGAAACATTCTATTATATCCAGTGGACATATGCTTTCATTTCACTTCAGTCAATACTAAAGAGCTAGCTCAAAGGTGTCATATCTGTCTACACTCCTCCAGCAGTGTGCATGTGCTCTAGTGGTGGCCATATCTTTTATGACTTTTGGTATTGATAGGTTTTATTTAAGGTATCTCTAGCAAAGGTTCAATTCAGAGAAACTGATACTAAGCAGTGTGTTTTCAATAAAGCTCTGAGTGAAGAGACAGATGAAGAAAAATATTTAACCAGAGGACCAAAGAGGCTTAAAGAAAATAAACAAATATACCCTATTCCTCTGAGGTTCAAAGAGAATAAACAGGGAGCAATCTGCCCCACTTAGTGAGAAAGAGTAACTAGGTGTAGTATGAATTTACTTATGAACTACTTGCTTACAAATGAGAATGCCACAGAGTGAGAAGGAGGAACTGTGAGTGGTAGCTAAGTGGGAGCAAAGGTTGTCAGAAAGCATGTACAGAAGCAAGGTGGGGTGATGAGAGAAGAAAAATGGCATCCAGCATAATGTCAGCCATTTGTGTACGGCAGACAAATCTACAGAGGGAACAAAGTGAGACATTCTTCAAGTAATTGTATTTCAAGGAACATTTTTACAGATTCTTTTGTCAATACAGAATAAATGTATTTGTCTTGTCCTTTTCTGGATATGTTACTGTAGGAGGAAGTTATGACGTTTATCCATTCAAAATGTCAAATATCAGGATAGTGTATCACTGACATTTACTAGGGCCATTTTTCTTTCTCTTCGCTATTTGATTTTTATTCTGACTACAACATCTTTGTCTTCTTATCCACAAAGGCTTTGAAAGTCTCTTTTCTTTCCTTGATATTCTAATTTACAATGTGAATAAATATTTGCAAACTGTAAACCCAAACTGTGGTTTGAATGATGCTTTATCCTGAAGAGAAGGAGCCTTTTCTTACCCAAGCCTCCATTGACTTTCTTCATTACACCTTACAGCTCCCCAGTCTGGCCATCTTTATCATCTGCAGAAATGTGTCTCTTAAACAAGTTTCAGATTTCTGTGCTTCTAAAAACTGTAGGTGCTACCTGATTGTTTATGTTGTATAGAATTAGCAATATAAAATCAAAATTCTCTATCAGCATTTCTGAAGAACCCAGAGACTCTTGCTACATTGCTCTTTGAGATTCTTTGCTTTGCACAAGGGTGTGACCAATTGCAGAAAGAAATTCCCCCCATTATTACCATTCATGCACATGGTGCTTCTGGACCATCTTCCATATATGAGACCTTGTGCCCCGACTGTGGGGAGGGAAGTGGAGGAAATCATCTCACATGCTAGACATGCTTTTCCTGTTGTTCACCATGGTATCTCTGGTGTGTACAATCAAAGGAATGTTCTAGTGGCCTAAACTTTTTCTTACCACTATAGTAATTTCTGTTATCATAAAGCCAACCTATTTATCCATCCCCCCAGGATATGTGAAAAAATTATCAATGTGAAAAACCAGCATAGGCCCTTTCTATTATGGGTGTGGGGATGGGAGTCAGGATTATCTTCAATGTCTAACTCATTTGGAGGGAAAACATATCAGATCTTTGGGGCTTTTGTTTTGTTTTTGTTTGTTTTGGTTTAGGGATTGGGTTTTGCTTTTTGTTTTTTCTAGACAGAGTTTCTCTATGTAGCTCTGGCAATCCTGTAACACGCTCTGTAGATAAGAGGAGCCTTAAACTATGAGTGCTGAGCCTTGAAAGGCATGCACCACCACTGTCTTTTGTTTGTATGAGATCTGACCATTCTAAGATACAGACATTGATAATTTTAAAATAAGCCCTAATTAGAACTGTAAGATCTGGCTCTTCCCAAGAGGCAGGGGTGATTGTCCCCTTGGATTATTGTGAGTTTAGGGCCACCATGTCCAGGGGCAGAGTAGAGTACTTACAGTCTGATGGGGTGATTTCTCTAATGGATCCTTAGTTTTGTTGGCTCTTTAGTGAACTCTGAAAATGGGTAAGCTAATCCAAATATAGTTTGTATTCTCCTCTGGGTACCTTTTAAAGAAAAGTAAAAGGAAGAATAAATCTAGAGCAGAGGTCAGAGAGAGGAGCTAGAGGTAGACCTCAGTGAGGGAGCACGAAGGCCTGAAGTCAAATCCCTAGAGGTTACATAAAAGCTGAGCATGTTCATTGTGGACTGAAAACTTAGCTTGAGGTTCAATGAGACACTCGGTCTCAAGGGAACATACCTGTGCTAGAGGGAACAACCTATGTTCTTCTTTTGTCTGGGCTTTCCAGGGACACGTTTGCTGTGAATGGGCCATGCGTGCATAAACATAAACAAATAAGTAAAGAAACTTTAAATATTTGATTTAAAAAGTCAGGCACACTAGCAGTGGTAAGATTTTCAGTTTTTGAATTACTTTGTAAGGGGAACTTTAGGATATATGTTGACTTTTATCAGATAATGGACTAGCCAACCCATGGTTCAAGAAGGAAAATCATGGTGAGATTATTCTACACTTGAATTTTGACATAAAATTAAATTGAGTTTTATTTAATTAGGTCTGTTTGTATGTGCAACATATTTATGCAGTGTTTACTGAGTCCAAAAAAGAAATCAGAGCCTCTGGAACAAAGTTGTGAGCTAGCTGATGTGGGTGCTAGGAATCAAAACTGGGGCTCTCTAGAAGAGCAGGAAGTGCTCTTAAGCACTGAGTCATCTCTCCAACCCCACTGAATATTTTAAATGTGTGTGTGTGTGTGTGTGTGTGTGTGTGTGTGTGTGTGTGTGTGTGGTGTGTATGTGTAGTATTTTGTTTCTGTCCCAGCCTTTCCGGCCTAGCCCTGAGGTTCTGACCTGCTGCCCAGCAGTTTCACAGTCCCAAATTACACAGACGCTTATATTAATTATTTTCTGCTTGCTGATTGACCTGGGGCCTAGGCATATAACTTGCTAACTCTTTACTCTTAAACGAACCAATGATTCTTATCCTGTTCAGCCATGTGGCTTGTTACCTTTTCTCAGAGCAGCATTTCAACTTATTTCCTCTGTGTCTGCTGGCGTTTCATCGTGGTATCTCTCTGGCATCTCTATGGCATCTCTTCCGTTCCCAGACTTTTCTTAGGCTGGTAGCCCTGCCCACATTTCCTTTTGGCCTCTGGATAATCAGCTTTTTATTAAACCAGTAGGAGAGATAAATATTTATAAAGTACCAGAATACAGTCCCACTATATATATATATATATATATATATATATATATATATATATATATAAGATTTAGATAATAGTATGCTTGTATTTTGGAAACTACTTTCCCAATATATAATAAAGAATTACTTACAAAGGTGCCCTGAGGAGTGGATTCTGGTTTGTCACACTTAAGCAATACAACCAGGAATCCCTATACGTTTCCTCATATCAACATTCTAGACATTAAAATACACCTCATATTTGTTGTTTGTTAGCGATAGTTTGACCTCACTTATGTTAATACCTTTCTCTTCCTCAAACACCACCTTATGATAATCCCTATAATATATAGTTTTATACTTAGTTTAAAACTTTCTTATTTAGGCAAAAAAAAAAAATAGCAAAAAACCAAAAGCCACTCAAATAAACTCCATGACATCAAAATACTAAAGTCAGACAAGACATAGTCAACTAAAAAAGCGCCAAAAAAGGCCCCCAAAAAAGACAATACAAAAAAAAAAAAGGCCGAGCCCTTGCTTCTAGACCTATAGCATAATTAAAAAAAAACCACTCAGTCAAAAACTCTCCTGCACGCTGCGTCTCCAACCCTCCCCCCCAAACAGCCCCTTTTCTATAAATGACTTTTAGATAATAAATATTACTTAATATATATCTCACAGCAAGTTAATTACCATAATAGTTACCTCAGTTCTTTGATTCCTCTCACAAAATAAAATGTAGATGTAGAGATTACACTAACTGGTCTCTCAGATCCTGTTTCAGTCTGTTATGTAATGTGACCATACATAAGAGAACTGAACCATCCTTGGTAAATATAACTTCTTGTAACTGCTTGCATCCTTTGCAGTTTCCTCCTGTGGTCCAGGTTTGTTCTGCTCTGTTCACAGGATGTGCAGTGGTTTTCAGAAATAATAGCTTCCTTTAAGTAGGAAATGGGTATTATAACTCAGAGTGATTCAATTCACACTTACATATTTCTTCCTTAATAATAATATTATTATTTAAGTAATATTTTATTTAGTAATACAATATAGTGATTCATAATATTTAATGTTAATTATGGTTTGTAAGCGAGGAAGTTAAAGAAATTAATAAATTTAAATTGAAATACTAATACAGGGTAGGCAGAATAGTTGAACAGGTAAAGGTGTTTGTACACACATAATAACCTGAGTTTGGTCCCTGGAACTTGGTATAAAAGAAAAGAACCAATTCTCAGAGCTGATATCAGACATCCACACACACATGGCATGCACACAAACATGCACTAATTATAATCAATGGTGCTAATAGTGACCACATGCTTCACAGAGGGAACTCTGCTCCAAGCTGTTGTTACTAGGGGCAAACAAAGGACTTGAATGTGAAGTTCTCGGTGTGAGTTTAGCGAAGAATTTTTTAAATGCTTCTTAAAACCTAAAGGCAGGTATGCTTTGTAGAAGTATTTAGAAGTGTGTAGAAGTGAATGAATTTCAACTATTTTTAAAATTGCATTTATAACACAACCACACACAGGCAAAGTTTCCTACATTTTTAGAAATGTTTGGTCTATAAGCACACTGATTTGTTCTTTCAGGTTTTTGTTCTTGAGACCAGATCACAGAAGATCTCTTCATCTTACTGCATGTTTTTAAGATCCTCATAAATGAGATTCCCGAGGCAGTAAATGTAAGAATTCAGCGTGGTGCGGGGAATGCAGACGAACCTCAGTCCCTGTTACCACTCTTTATTATGTACCATTGGTTAGAACAGTTGTCACTTTGTACTAGATTTGTGCGCACAGATGTCCACTCACATAAAATCGCACAGTTGAGTACCTTACTGGAGCACCCATGTGCCAGACTGAATTAAACATCAGGCAGAGGGAGGCATACATGTTCAGCACATGCCAGAGGCAAGTGCCTATAGTCACATGTATAACAGCAAATGAAAGTCTGGCATGTGCTGCTAAAATACTGTGAGAAATCATTTGTTCTTATTCCCTGATGTTTGCAGTAATGAGTTGCACACTTTTATAAGCAATGCAAACCTTTTGTTGGAAATTATTTACTTTCAACCCCAAATCTGCTTTGTTCCCTAATGTCTTATAGGTACAACATTTCAATGTTTGGAGTATAGATCTTAAGTGAACAGCTCAATTAATTTTCATATATGCCACAGGGTTGACCCACATATGGACTAACATAAGGAATATTTTGAGACTTGCAAGTGTGTCTTTAGCTAGTCTATCCAGTAATGATCTAAATGTTTTTAGTAGTTTTCCCCTAGTAGTAATCTGTATTATTCCCATATGCATGGGCTTCTCAGAGTGCCATACTCTTTCCACTAAGATCTGAGTTGCAGTGGATTCTGAACCATTTATCATCTCTAAGTAAAACAGAATGCAAGGAAAGTAGAATGATGCCATGAAATTGTTAAGATGATAATGTCTGTTAAAACACATCTTTTGCTATTCTATTCATAAAATTTATTTTCACTCATTTCTTCCTTTTCTGAGTTTACTATAACTAAATATTGTTTCTATCTTTTAGTACTTTGGGATTCCTCAGTTCTGCAGAAAACCTGTTACTTTAAAAAGATCTATAGCTCTTTGACCTTTCCCCCTGAATGTGCATCTGTACGTTGTGTGTATGAATGGAAGAAATGCATGACTGTGACTGTGAACCTGGAGAGAAGCAGTTGGAAATGTGTGGTGTAAGTCAGCAGTCTGCTCTGTCATGTTTGGTACATCCTGCCAATCCAGAAGGCATGCTGTAGAGCATCATTTCTGACACCATTCCAGCTCGTTGTTAATGAGTTTCAGTCCTGTGTGGCTGCTGTGTTGTCATACCCACAAGGCACATAATTCCAGACCAGTAGCCTTGGCATTGGGCCTGACCACTGGAAGAAATACTCTACTTCTTTTCACTTCTCCCCTTTGCTATGTCAAAGGAATTTAGGATGGTTCCCATATAGGTATGCAATATTATAACATCACCCAAAAAATAACAACCAAGCTGTGGTGGCCTGAATGTGAATGGACCCCATAGGCTCTATTTCAAATGTTTGATTTCTACTTGGTTGACTATTTAGGAATCATAAAAGATGTGGCCTTGTTGGAGGAGATGTGTCACTGGAGGTGGGCATTGATGTTTCAAAGACCAGGCTAGGCCCAGTCTCTCTCTCTCTCTCTCTCTCTCTCTCTCTCTCTCTCTCTCTCTCTTCTTCCCTTCCTCCCTCTCTTTTCCCCTCCCTCTCTCTCAGGCTTATGAATCACATGCAAGCTCTCAGCTCTGATCCAAGGCCATACCTGCCTGCCTGCCTCCATGGTTCCCACCATGATGGTTGTAGATGACTCTCTGAAACTGTAAGCAACCCTCAATTAATTGCTTTTATGTTATAAGTTGCCTCAGTAATATTGTCTCTTCAGAGCAGTAGAACAGTAACTGAGACACAAACAAAGTACAGAGAAAATAATGTGAGTATATCTGGATAGAGATGTGCTAGTTTTTAGATCAGCAAGGCATATACTTCTGAATCCTAAGTAAGGCTGGAGGCAAGTGTTATTAGTAGACACCTGAATGAGACATTAAAAAATGTTTGACTCTAGAAGAACCACAAAATTCTCCTATCATCAGATGCAAACCCTTCTCTCCTGGCAATGTATTTAGAGTGACAGACATTCAATGTGGCAGGAAAATATAATTTCAAGAAAAAATATTTTATAAATTGTACTGAAATTCACTATATCACTTATTTTTATTAAAATGCTTCAATTTCATAGCTATTAAATTATAACTGTTATTATGGTATAGTAATAACCTATGTCTTAAAACCTTAAGTCATAAAAGAAACAGTAAGGTTTACTACTTGGCCTAGTATTATAATTTAAATGACAATATGTAATGAAAACTTTGAGGTTTTGGCTTAAAATAAATTAAGGATTACTCCTGAAAGAAACAAACATTTAAAATGTTTATCTCTAAGTATTGTGAACTACTAAATTGTTTTGTAACAAGATTTGAGATGTGCTTATATTGGCTTTTTATATTCATAACAAACACCCAAGAAGATCAGCTTATGAAAAGAGGTTTTTTGGCCCACAATTTGAAGGCTTGATAGACTGGTCTCAGTGTTTGAGGCACATGGCAGCACATTTTGTTGAAGCATGTTTTGAAGTACAGCCTGTTACCTCAAGACTCCAGGCACACCATCACAAACCTGACAGCCTCTCACTGGTCCCCACTTCTAAAACTTCCACACTACCCAATGGTTCCAGGTTGGGAACAGACTATTAACATGTAGACCTGTCTCACTCACATCCACTGAATGAGAAAGTGCTGTTATACATCACTTCTGAACCACCTTGCCTGTGATCCCAGAAATCTCATAGAATATATGTTACATAATGTCCCACTTCTATGATGAAGGACCTTAAGTTGAACAGCATTAGGTAATGTGCACAGGGTCAGAGATAGAGGTCTTAGCAAGGGTCCAATCCTACCTCTTTCTGACTGTGAACCTTCTCTCCATTTTACTCTAGAACAATATGAAAGCTACAAGTCCCTGCATAGGCAGATTCTCTTTTCAGAGTCCAATAAATGGTGCATGGTCTTACCTTCACTGGATTGTCTAAGAATTCTCATTTCTATCTATCAAGTCTTTCAGGTCCTCAGGGATAAGGGAGCCATTAATAATGCAAATGTTATTAAGACCTCTAATCCTGCCGGGGACTTCTGTGAAGACCAGACAATGTATGAGAAGTCTTTCTCTCACACATGCAAAGGGTCACTGTACTTCTCCTATGCCTGCCTCCCCTCAAGGCAAGTGCTTGAAAGTATTTGCAATGTTCTATAAACCAAATACAAAACAAGATGAACACATTTTAACAAAAGGAACAAAACCTGATTTAAGAAAAATTAGCAAGGAATTATATGGATAAAGTAATCTGTGTATTTGATCCAAAGCACAAAGTGGGTTTCTTTGTCCCCAATGTGGACGTATCCACTGCAGAATTGCACAAATTGGTCATTACAGAACCTAGCTATAATGACCAACATCTGCCTGCATGTGCATTTGAAATGTGGAGATGTGGGTTGCTTTCTATAGACCTTTATTTGTCTTTTCACTGAGCTCCATAATGATGTAATGAGTAAGAGAACAGACAAAGCCACCCTAATAGAGAACCTCTGTATTTATGTTGAGCTAGTTCTTTGCCATGCTTCTCCATCAGTTACTCTGCAATGCAAGATTGAAAACCAGTTCAATAGAGTGAGTTCCCAAAAGACAAATAATTGTCTGCACCTGCCAGATTTTCCCTAGTGATCATTTTCAGCAGGAAAAATAAATGTGTTAGAGGAGCCAATAGACACACAGCAAACTATAATTTTGCAGATTACAAGTAAGGTAAATAGGGAAAGAACTAAACAGGAGTGTTTTTATAGAAGGAGAACTAGGAATGTACTGAGAGATTGAACCAGCTACTGCTGAATAAGAGAGTTACCAAGCTATTTCATTCAATAAAGTACATGTGGACCTGAGATGGCAATTGCCATCTCCTTCTCATTGAGATGGTTTTGGGGGTCTTCTGCTCACCCAGTCTCCACCTGCCTTCTAATTTCCTTGTAGGTTTAAAAATCACTAGATATTTCTACCTCAAGAAAACTGTGAGTTTTTAAGTGGTCATAGTACCTGTATCGGTATAGGTCTCATAATGAAATGCTCCAGTGGTTATTTTTTAAAACTATTTCCTTTTCTTCATTTTTTCCTAAAATGAAATTTAAAGAAATCTTTCATGACAATTTTCTTTGTATGTTGTGTATTTGAGTATGAAAGTGCCCAGTGCATATGATCCAGAACAATCTGGGCATGGTGGCTCATGCTTGATATCTCAGCTCTTGGCAGCTTGAGACAGGAGGATTTCTGTATGTTTAAAATCATCCTGAGCTACATAGTTGAGTTCATCACTAGCTGAGGCTTCAGCATGAGACCTCGTCTTGAAAAAAAATCATACACTTATGAATATATACACATGGATATCAGTAAAGAAACCCCCTAACCTGCCATAAACTAACTCTGAATATGACTGGCTACCCAGTGTCTCTAATTTAATGTTTCTTGGCTTGTTTTCCATCTTTAAACTGAGAATTTAAATCAGCAGTGCCTGAGAAGATTAACTAAAGCAATAAACATAATGTATTTAGGAGAGAACATGGTAATTAATGAGGTCTCCAGAAAAGAGCAGTTCAAAATTTAATGCTCTGAGTACTTAATCAGTAGTTGGGTAAAGTGTTTTTCTGTCTGTCTGTCTATCACCAATTTTAGAAAAAGACTGTAATTTACAATAGTAAGAATACAGTTGCCAGGCAGTGGTGGCGCACAAGTTTAATCCCAGCCCTGGGAGGCAGAGGCATGGAAATCTCTGCGAATTTGAGGCCAGTCTGGTATACAGAGGGAGTTCCGGAACAGCCACAGCTGTTACACAGAGAAGCCCAGTCTTGAAGAAAGAAGGAAAGGAAGACAATTGATTATTGCTCTGACCATTGTTATGTCAATCTGATGCATCTGAAAGGATGTGTCTGCATGAGATCAAGCTGCAGAAAAGAACGCTTTGTTAATTAATGATTGATGTAGAAGGGCCCAGTATATTGTGCATGGAGCCACTCCTGGGCTGATGGTCCTGGGTTCTATTAAAAAAAAAAAAAAAAAAAAAAAAAACAAGTTGAGACAGCCAAGAGGAGCAAGCCAGTAAGCAGCACTCCTCCATTGCCTCTGCTTCAGCTCCTGCCTCCAGGTTCATTACTTCCTTTGATGATGAACTATGATGATGGATATGTAAGCTGCATAAACACTTCCTTCCCTAAATTGTTGTTGTCATGGTGTTTCATCATAGCAATAATAATCCTAAGACAATGAAAATTACAGAGATTTGTGTGTGTGTGTATGTAAAGTACTATAAGTAGTATGTGATTAGAGGAATAAATGAGAAAGCCTCCTTCTTTCCTGAGGTTGCCAAGGATGTGTTCATAGTAGAGATGAAGCTCATTCTGGGCTTTTGTCAGAGAAACAGTCAGACTAGTGTTTGTTTCCCTGGATGATGTGATATAAACTGAAGCCCTGCAGTAGAATACTTGAGATAGTAAGGGAAGAAAGGTGGCATCTCATAACACTGTGGGTCAGAAACAGAACAAAGGGAATTAAGTGAGGAAAGTAGTTTAGTGAAGTTTTAGCATAGATACTTAACAGATAATAGAATCTTTTCAAATTTATGATAGAAATGAGTTAAAAAAAATATTACTTTGCCAACCAGAAAAGTCAGATCAAAAATCTGGCAAAATGCCTCTTCCTTTCTCTGCCCAGCAGTTGAAATTCTAGAGCAAAGTTGGTACCAGTATCTCTTGCCAGCTTTCCTTGTAGGATTAATCTCTGTTGTCACTCTTGCTGGAAGACACTCTTCTTGCACATCTCCTCTATCTCACCTACCACATGGTTTACCTTGATGGAAGCTTGCTCATACACAGGTACAACTTTAGTTACAGCCATCTGTGGGGATGTATGTTTTTGTTTGCTGGACATTTGGAACCAGAAAACAATGGAGGCACCAAGGGATAAATATTGAGTGAGCCAGCTTTCCATTATTTGCTGATGGCTCCCTTTTAGAAGTCCGATAGACTGAGAAGAAGGAGGTGTACATGTTACTCCCAGCACAGGGTAGTGTGTGTGGGATAATAACCCTTCACTTTGCAGGAGTGTGATAACAGTGGCAAATTATGGGAGGGTAGAGATATTTAAGAGTGATTGAGCAAGTTCTGTTGACTCAAAGGAATAAGAGAAATCAACAGTAGTTATATGACTGAAATCTAGTAGCTTGAATAATACCCACTTTATCAATATAAACATGGGCAGATGATAGGAAGCAAATGAGAGATAAATTGGGTTGGTAGATATGCTAAGTTTGAAAAGAGAGTGAGATATCCAAGTGGGTAAGGGGCTAGAAGTAAAAATTAGAATATAACTTAGGAAGAGACCAGCATGGCATACCTCAAAGAATGCCTATGTAGAAGAAACATAAGAAAACCAAGAGGTAAAGCCAGGCAGTGATGGTGTGTGCCTTTAATTCCAGCACTAAGGCAAAGGCAGGAGGATCTCTGTGAGTTTGAGGCCAGCCTGATCTACAAGGTGAGTTCCAGGATAGCCATGACTGCTTCATAAAGAAACCCAGTCTGGAAAAATCAAATAAAACAAGAAAGAGAGGAGGGGGAGAAGAAAAGAAAGGGGAGAGAGGGAGGGAGAGAGAGAGATAAGGAAGGAAGGAAGAGAGGGAGGGAGGGATGGAGGAAGGAAGAAGAAAGAAGTCAGAAGAAAATCAGGAACGCGCAGTGGACAGTAGGTGAAAGAATAGGACAACAAAGGTATGAACCCAAGAAGTGTGAGATTCAGCTCTGAGTGGCGACTGCTACTCCACAGTTATTAATATCAGGAAAAGAGAAGTATTCTGTC
The DNA here is from genome assembly GCA_004025045.1 of Sigmodon hispidus. Lineage (NCBI taxonomy): Eukaryota > Metazoa > Chordata > Mammalia > Rodentia > Cricetidae > Sigmodon > Sigmodon hispidus. Next base: position 53,752 of record PVIH01013782.1, read on the forward strand.
ACCTTGAGGTGACTGTGCTGTTATTTAAAGAAGCAAGGCTGTAACACTTCCAAGACTTGCTCAGCTTGGCATAGAGTTTCAAGCAAAGGAGGCGGCTTGTGCAATGATTCATATGAGAGCCGCAGAGCATTAAGGCCTCTGCTCTTCAGCTCTGCATTCAGGGCACAGTAAATCAGTCTGACTGACCCTCTTGTTTTTCCCTGGACAATTTGTTGATACTTTTGTCAACACAAGCTCTGATTAGAAGACAGCAAATTAAAGCTTCTGACAGAAAGTTAATAAACGTCCTCAACTCCCTGGATAGTTACTCATTGGATACATAATCAACATGAAATGGGAAAATGTGCAGCCTTAAGACTGAGGTTACTGTGCCACCTCAAGGTCCTTCCTCCAATCTGCAGATGGCTTTATCTATAGTCTAGTATTCCTGCAGAATGCTAGCAGGAATATCGACCATGGTTTAAGATTGCTAGCTATTTAGCAGTATGTTGCAACACACTTTAGTTAGGGTTTTGGGTTGTTTTTTTTTTCCTCCTAAAATAAAGCATGAAAATATCTCCTACTGAGTTTCCCTGTTTTGTGTATTTTAGGATCTGGCTGTATCTAGCCCCTTAGTGGTTATCCCAGCCAATGACAAGATGCAGAGATACAGGAGGCCTTTCCGATTATTGCCCTTAGTTCATGGGAAAGGCAGGTGCAGAGTCACGGGGCAACAATGAGCAGAAGGCACCACTAAAATATAGAAACTCTAAGAGGGGAGGACAAGACTGTCATGCTAAGACTTGTCTACTATGGCACTCTAAGCTTTGTTCTGAATGAGTGAGGAATTCCCCATTGAGAGGAAGAGAAGCTGAAACAGAACTGAGTACATTCCACAGCCCATCAAGTCCAGAAGCAGTAGAACCTGTATTGGAACCAAAGCTGTCTAGTCTACTGTTTTTTCTTTTGTTGCTTTGATTGTTGATTTTCTGTGGTAGGGTCCTTCTATGTGACTAGATAGCCAAGAACTCAAGGTATAATCCAAGCTAGCATTTTTTCCTCCTGCCTCTGCCTGCTATGTACTGTCACAGTTGTGAACTGTTGTATCTGCTTGGAGTCTGCTTCTACTGACCTACCTTCTAGTTTTCCCCTAAAATGTTCTGACTCTTGAACCATCTGTCTTGAATGGTCTTCAGGCAGGGATAATATCTTAAGCATCTATGAATCCCAAATGCCTAGTTCTGGACCTAGAAAGCAGTACAAAGAAAGAAACTCTTTGTTGTTACTTTTGAACACTGAGTTATAAATCTTTCACTTGTATAATTAACTGAGACTTATTGTTCACTTTTTTAATTTTCCAAGATAGGAACACAAGAGAAAAAGCATCAACTGATTCCTTTTTTTTATTTTATTTTAACTGTGATAGATTTGTTTAGCATTTGCCAATGTACAATTTTATTCTCACGGCTTAAAAGTGTTATTGTTTATTATGTAGAGAGAGACTTTTTAGTAGGTTTAATTCTAAATTGTTCTTATTTTTACCGTTATGTATTATGTATTTATTTCATTATTCTGTGAAGGATCTTGTTTCTTTTTCTCTAAAAGAATTCTTTAATGAGTAATTTCCAATAGTGGTCTATTTTGTAAGCCATTTGTATTTAATCAAAGACTACACATTTAAGCAAACTAATTATATTTTGTAAATACCTTTTGTCTTCATTACCTAAAAGAGATTATTAAGATTGGTAGATATAAATATTGCTTAATTGTATTTTGTGACTATTCATCTATATATATTATCTAACATTAGTGTTTTAGAGAGCACAGTGTCAACAAAAGCATTTCAGAAATTTATTGATAGTTTAATTTTCTATGCTTTAAAATTATAAACTCAACTGTTGATAGTGGTTTCATATAAATAATTCTCACATTTGGACATAATGCATAAGAAAACAATAGAAATTTAGTACATGAGACGTTGAATAATTGTGTCATCAATCGTCCCAACAAAAACAATTTTCCAAATGCATTGACATAAGCAAGGTATCCAACAATTTGATTCATTTGATGCTGACAATACAGAGTTTTCCCAGGCCAAGGGCTCAGTGTTCAAAGATCTAGGTGCCAGACATAGCTTTGGTCATCAATTGACCCGATGTTTGTCTGACAAACTATGATGTGTGGAAGAAAGTGGAGGGAGGCTGGGGATACTCACTCCTCACTGAAGCCAATCATTGGCCTAATACCCTCTCAGAAGCTGTGGAAGTGTTGTCTTCTGGCAACTGGTTAATTTTAAAGCATCAAACTCAGGAAGCACACATGGAATGAGAGCAGATGAGGTAGAGGGTGATACAGAGTAGCCAAGACTACTCCAGTGTGTTCACCAAGGCCTCAGCTCTCCACACTGTTTCCATGAGGTGAAGAACAAGATAACCATATAGTGGAGCTCCACTGAATTATAGGCTACAGCTTCTGGAATGTTCTTTCCACTATCTTTCCTTTCCCAGAACTTTGATCTTATAACTGAAAATTCTAACCACTACCTATATCTAAACCAACTAATATGTGTCATTTCTTTAGTATAAAAATGTAGTGATAACAAGGACACTCCAACCATTTAGGAAACTGTCATAAAGTCCTGCAGTCCCAGAAGAAGAGCAGATATATATTTTATTATTGTGCTACAGACATGGAGGCTTTACTATGAGCAATATGACCAACTGCCCCATCACTTAAAGAGTTCATACATAGCACTGCTAACATTGTTCCCACTTCCAAGCAATGTCATTTTTAGTAAAGATGAAGCTATGTCATTGAACTTTGTTATACACTATTGAAGCTTATCTCCACACAACTTTCTAGAAAGCAGAATTATTTCTTATAAAATAAACAAATGAAGTTGTCATTTAAGAATGTGACAGAGGCCGGGACCGGTGCTCTCTGTGGCGTCCCAGCACACTCTGGAGCAGGGGGCAGCTGAACTCTGCACCTGGCCACGCCCACAGCTCCTGCTGCTGCTGAGGGTATCTGCAAGGATCCCTACTGCGACCCCGAACTGAGTGAACTGAGCAAACCAACTGCAGGGGTCTCTGAGGGGCGGATTCGAACCCTGACCAGAGAGGTGACAGGAGACACACAAACCAAAGTGCCACAACTGACCAGGACCCATCTAATCGTGAACCACTGAACCCATGGGC
>PVIH01013783.1:0-56826 GCA_004025045.1 Sigmodon hispidus
GGCAGCCATGCTGTTTTAGCGTCTGTATAACTTCTGACCAAGCCCTTCTAGCTTTCATCGTTTCCATTGAATAGTCAGGCGTTATTCTGATGGGTCTGCCTTTATATGTGAGTTGGCCCTTTTCTTTTGCAGCTCTTAAAATTTTTTCTTTGTTCTGTATGTTTTGTGGCTTGATTATAATGTGGCGTGCTGACTTTTTGGGGGGATCATATCTATTTGGTGTTCTGTAAGCTTCTTGTATCTATATAGGCATTTCCTTCTTCAGATTAGGAAAGTTTTCTTCTATGATTTTATTGAAAACATTATCTGTGCCTTTGAGCTGGTATTCTTCTCCTTCTTCTATTCCTATTATTCTCAAATTAGGTCTTTTCATGGTGTGCCAGATTTCCTGGACATTTTGAGTTATAGCTTTTTTAGTTTTACTAAAATCTTTGAGTGATATATGTATTTGGGCTACTGAGTCTTCCACTTCAGAGATTCTATCTTCTATCTCTTGAACTCTGCTGGTTATGCTTGTATCTGTGGTTCCAGCTTTTTTCTTTAGGTTTTCTATTTCCATCTTTGCCTAATTTTGTGCCTTTTTTATTATTTCTATTTCGGCTTTTAGTTCCTGGCATGTTTCTTTCATAGATTTGTTCATCTCTTTCAATTTTTTGTTTGTATTTTCTTCTGTTTCTTTAAGGCTTTTTTTCGTATCTTCTTTGAGAGCTTCGAGGCTTTTTTTCATATCTTCTTTGAGAGCTTCGATGATCATCAAAAAGGAATTTTTGGTGTTGTTTCCTTCTGCTTCCTTTTCATTGCTTAGTTCAGGTCTTGTATTTGTAAGATTGCCACTTTCTTCTGGAGTTACCTTGTTGTTCTTTGTCTTATTATGTAAGTTTTTGCACTGACGTTTGCCCATGGCTTCAGTGGTTCACAATTAGGTGGCTCCTGGTCAGTTGTGGCACTTGGGCTTGTGCGCCTCCTGTCACCTCTCTGGGCAGGTCTGAGTCTGTCTTTCAGAGACCCCTGTCCTTATTTGTTCGCTCAGTTGGTGGTGGAGGTGGGTAGCTGTGCAAATTCCCTCAGCAGCAGCTGTGGGTATGGTGCAAGGCAGACTTTATCTGCGCCTGTTACAGAGTGTGCTGGGACTCACTCTGCAGACAGCATGGGGTCTGATCTATGAACTCTTATATCTAATAAAACAAAACATTACTCTTGATAAAAAATACTATGACATCAAACATCTTTAAATCCAAATATTTAGAACTTTAAGCATATTCAATTTGACTCTTTCAGGACATACTTAGTAAATATTTTTTAAAAATTAAGGTAAGATATGTGTGAGGTATGTTGTGTTCAAAAGTGTGCATGTGTGCACGCATGGGCGCATGTGCATGCTTACCTATGGATATGTACATGAAGGGCAGACGCAGACTTGAGTATTCTTCTCTTGGTATATCATCTTCTTTTTTTGATACAAGGTATCTCACTGAATCTGGAGCTTGCTGTTTCAGCTATATTGGTTGAACAGAAAACCCTGGGATTCATCTGTTTCTGTTTTTTTCATTTCTGGAGTGTTAGGTGTGTATCATCTTGCCTAGCTTACTTACCTGGGTGCTGAGGGTCCTCATGATTACATAGCAAAACTTGACCCACTGAATCATCACTTCAAGCCAGTGCCTAGTCTGCATTTGAAATATGCATAGAGTTGGATGGAAGAGACATTTTACGTGAATGTATTTACATAGCAGATGTGTCCAACTTGTGGTTCATTGGTCACATGCAGCCAAAAGTAGCTATGACTGTGATTCCACATAAGTTCATAAACCTTACTTAAACCAAGAGATTTTTTTAACTCATATTTTTATATTGACATACAAAATGGTAGGTTTTTATATGGCTTTTCATACACCCTTTATTTTGGTTAACTGCTGTTTCAACCCCTCTCATTCTCTATCCTTTCTTAAATCTTTCCATCCATAGCATTTCCTACCATTTACTTTCATATTGCTTGAGTGTTGTTAACTTTTAAAAAAAATTATTATCTACAGTAGCTTTCACTTGAGCAACTTCTGTCTTAATCAGAGATTGAAACTCAGCTGTTATTAGCAAGGGCTGCAACCTTGCTACTAACCGGAGAAGATTCTGTTCCATCAGGCACTGACTTTTTCAAAGCTACCAATGGAAATTTTAGCTAAGTCAAAAGAACTCATGATTCAAAGGTTGAGATGGAATTCTGCTTGCTTAGAGAGGCTAAATAGAAATTACCTAACCTTTTCCCTTGCTGATGGCTTTCAAAAAACTCAGTGTCCTTCTCTCAAACCCCACTTAAAACAAAACAAAACAAAACAACAACCTTGCAAAATGGGATTTCTTCCTATAACTCACTGTCAGCTGCTTACTGATACAGATTCCAACTTGAAGGTTAATTTTATTTAATCAAACATATCTTTAAATTGTTAACAAAAGCAGTAAAAATTGCAACATGCTTTAAAATAATATTCTACAATACCAACTCTATTTTCCTCCCTCCCTGTAGGCTTGCCCTTCTTCCCAAACAGTGGGCCCCATCAAGCTTCCTGGGTTTTCCAAATACTCTAAGTCAAACACAGATCAAATAATTTAAAACTGGGATCCACAAATGAGAGAGAACATTTAGTGGTTGTTTTTCTGGGTCTGGGTAATGGAATTCAATGTAATCTTCCCACCACCAATTTTATCAAGTTACCATCAAGCTTTATGGTTTCATTTTTCTTTACAACTGAATAAATCCCATGGTGAATATATACTACATTGTCTTTATTCATCAATTGGTAGATATGTAGAATGGTTTCATTGAGGTTTTTCTATGATTAATTTTTGGTAACTAAGTTGTTGGTTTTTTTTTTAAATCATGAATTATGTAGGTGACAATGTCATGCTGCCACATCAAAAGGTTGGACAAACCTGCCAGAGTCTTTCGTTTTAAATTTAGAACATCAAAATGGCTTATTCTCTCTTTTTTTTTAAAATTTATTTTTATTTATTTGCCTTGGTGTTTGTCTGGAACTAGGAACTGGAACTCCAGACAGTTGTGAGCTGCCATGTGGGTGCTGGGAATCAATCTCCTGTCCTCTGGGAGAACAGTCAGTGCTCTCAACCACTAAGCCATCTCTCCAGCCCCGGTTTATTCTCTTTTGAAATTAGATAATTTCTATTGATTTATAAAACCACAGAAAGAAAACACTGAGACAAGAAATTATTAGACATGAAGGGCAGGTTGGGTCTGTAGCTGTGAACTATGACTTTGAATACTTGATTTCAACTGTGGGCATTGAATTCTAAGTCCACAGTATGATGACACCAACGTTAAAAGATTGTATGTGTGAGGAAAACATTTTCCTTTGTCCTCCTTGGCTCTGCACTGGCCTTGAGAATTAAACCAGAAAAATACGTTAAAGGAAAAAGGCTTATGAACTTTACCTGATATTATTATTCCACATGTACACAGAGGCCTCCATGTAGGAGAAATGAAGATCCCCCTCCCAAGGTAGATAAACCTAAGAGGTTATATATCGTTTTAACAAGGAAAGGCACAAGACTATAAAAGAACACGTGTTTGGGATATCAGCAGTAAATTGTGGAGAAGGTCCTAGGAAATATATGGAGGGAGGCTTAATGGAGGATGTGGGTGGTTGTAGGAGATTTGTATAGATTCATCTCATTGTGAACTTCTGCCTCCCCCAATCTCCTGTCTCTTCCTGGTACAGTTATGGCACTTGTCCTCTGGAATATTTATGCTCTGCTTTTCAGTAGTAAAGTGAAGGTCAGTGAGCCCTCTCCTCATCTGTTTTTCCTCAGTTAACTTCATCTCAGAATAGTCAGTATGACAGGGCACTGTATATTGGGGCAGTGTGTTCTGACTTTTATTTAGTTATTCTGACTTTTATGTATTCTTTTAAAGGAAGACACTGCTTCTCTTTATCACTATTATTTTTTTCTTGTAGTTTCTCCATTGGCCGCTTTCTCTAAGGACCCCTTTTAGGAAGTTTCAGGACTTGCTCTGAAGCCCATTGGCTCCAGGGTTCCAGTCTGGTTTCTGGCAAGACTCTCCATTTTATGCCTCAAGCTTTCTGATTGTGATCCTTCACCAATATAACTCCCCTCTTGACCTGTTCCCCTTCCCTGCTGTTGCAGTAGATGAGTAGAGCCTTCATTTTATCAGCCCTCTAACCCAACCACATCGTGGCAATCTTCTTAGGACAATTGATTTCATCTGCTTCCTGGCAGTTAAGAGCCAGATGGGACCAAGTTCAAATTTGGCTTTTGCCAGAGCACTTCAATCAGCTCTTTAGTTGTGAAATGCCATAGCAGCAACAACAACTCACACTGTGGTTTATAGTTTTAATGATTAGGAGATTTTTATGTGTCTAACAGGGTCTAATATACAGCACACAAAGCTATTCTCCATTCCTTCTTGACTAGCAGATAGTTCTTATAGTGGAGGCTGTCCTAGTATTACCTGGGGACAATAGAGATGCTGTGATAGCACTCAAATGAACTGATGACATCTCTGTGCTCATTGAAACATCCAGCATCCTTCTCAAGATTTTCAAGAGAATTAAGTCCTCATGCCCAAGGTATCTATTTTGTCTCACAAATTAAGGGATTGCCTCTAGACCAATGCCACATTGTATCTTTCTTGGGAGAATTGAGAAAAGTTACTGGCATCATTTTCTATGAGGTTCAGTTCTCTGGAGGAACATGTTGGAAAAGGTTGAGAGAGAATAGATTCCCATAATTCACCAAGTTAAGTTTGTATTTGAAAGCTATTTGATATAAAAGAACACCTGTGACTCAAAGGGGGAATGTAGCTAGTATACATGTTCTAAATATAGCACACTTACAAGGTATTCTGAGGACTCAGACTCCAAGAGGATTTTTCCTGTTGTTTATGAATATCCTCCATAGATTTGGTGCTGAAACCTATTTCCCAACTAATAATTTTCATCTTTACATTATTGAACCTGAATGCTGACCATAGGCTTTTCTTGTAGATAAAAGTGTTGATGCATTTATTTTGGAAGCCACTGGAGAGTTTTGTCCAGAGTTGTAGTAAATTTCATTTCACTGGACTTTTGTTATTAAAAACTGGAACCAAACTTTTGGTTGATGAAAAAATAACAGAGCTTTATGCAGGCAGGTATCTGGGATAATGTTGTTACATCAAATCTTTCCTTAGTTTCTCAGACAAGGAAAGAATTAGTAGGAGACATAGGCACAATTTCTCAGCTCATTTTAACTATAAGGATGCAAAATTTCAAAGTGGATGGAGACAACAGGATATTTCATGATTATAGTCTCAGTACTAGAGAGGTAGAGGCAGAAAGATCTTAGGTTTGAGGCCAGACTGGACTCCCTCTGAAGTCCCTAGTTCAGAAAAAGCAAACAGCTATCCAATCAACAAAGCCACCAACCAAAGTGTATGGGTAGTGCTGATGTTTTGAGTGACAGTGGACACTGGATAAGGACTCACTGTGAGACTGATGGGAGGGGGCACATGGAGTAGTTTCTCCTGGTAATGTCCATAGTGATGAAGGAGATGGAAGAAAAGTGAAGAAATTATAAGAGAAAGTAGACAAAGAAAGACAAGTTCATGGGGATAGCAGACGGGAGAGGTGACACTAGAACTCTAAAGGAGCTGCTGTTTAGAATGTGCTGATGTGTGTAAGCAGGTGTTTTCAATAGTCTGGAAATGCTAGTTCCCAGAGTGCACCATTGCAGACTTGTTTTCATTCTCTTGGGCAGGCACAAGGAGAACAAAGATGAAAGGGACCTACTAGCAAGGATGACAACTTGAATAAGTTATCACCAAGTCCACTTTCCTAACACAAGCCCCTAGCTCATTTTTTTTTCCACGAGATATACTGCTTCAACTTCCTAAATCTACAGTTTAAAAAAAGCTTAATTAGACTAGACATTGGCCCTTCCACTGATGGTAATCCTATATTGAGGCTCTTTAAATGAGTAACAGTACTGAAGCTATTTAGCCATCTAAAAATTATCATGAAAATGTTTAGCAATTTATATATTTACATATATAAATTGTATATAAATTGTATATCTATGGAAAAAGAGATTTTTCCATAGATACTTATCTTTATTTTAAGAATTAAATTTGAAATAAACCCTGGAAAGAAAAAAGAAAAAGACTGAAGGATATCATATACGGAGACAGTGGTAAGAAGACTGCAACTGGATAGTGATTATCAATTTATCATTTTCTAAACCAGACAATTGGCTCTTTATATTTGGTGGGGTATGTGTGTGTGTGTGTGTGTGTGTGTGTGTGCGTGCGCGCACGTGCGCGTGTGTGTGTGTGTGTGTGTGTATGTATGTGTGTAGAGCTAGGATGGGGATTCTGTGCTCAAAATAAAGCCTTGTGTGTGTGTGTGGAATAACACTGAAGCTTCTTTGAGTGTGTAGGCACACTCCTTGTGGTGTACCCTTGGCTACTGTTTTTTGTAGTGTATACTGCTCAGCTGATCAAGACAGAGTTGATTAAGAGATTTTAAATCATATTCTTGATAAGTTTGCAAAACAGGCTATAAAACAAAACATTTTTTTTAAAATCTTTTCAGTGTTTTTGTTGGTAGGCACACTTTCTACTGCTCTATTACCCACCCCATTCCCAGCTACACAGTGGTGGCTTCACAGACTGAGAAAAGCTTCAGTGTTGTGGGGAAAACTGTACAACAGATAAAATACCACTGTTGTGGGTATTTTCTGCACTGACTTGAAACCAGCTTTTAGATAGTGGTCTGAAAAGAGAGCCTGGCACCTGGCATGAATGGAACTAATGAAACCTGTTAGGAGAGATGAGTGTTAGCCCAAGATGTGAGACTCAGTGCTGAAAATGGAACCAGTCAAGGTCTGCCCTGATGTCAGGCTGCACCCTCTGTGCTGGGAGGCTGTGATCAGAAGGCTGGCCTAGTGGCTGAAGAGGTTAAAAAAATAACCCACTAATCCTTCTCAGATCTCACAGGAAAATGGCTTCCTCCAATTGCCTGAGTTAGCCTCCCCTTGGGGATAGGCCACCTGAGAAGCTCTGCGGCTCCACTGTCATGGTGGATGTCAGAATTATATCCATGGGTTTTCTTTTTGCAGTGTTGCAAATCAGGTAGCCTGACCCCAGTCCTGAATAACGCTGCATCCATCCTTAACCAGAGAGGCTGCTCCTTCCAACCAGCAGTGGTGAACGCAGATATGTGGCATCTCAAGAAGCTGAGAAGTTACTTCTTGAGCTCACCCCAAGTGTGACATTAACATCACCACATGGAAGGCTCAAAGACATTGTAGAAGAAGCACAGGGAAGTATTTAAGATGTAAAGACAGTGTGAGGGTTGTAAATGCCATCCACTAGACTAGACACAACTAATGCAATCCTTAACTCACATCTATTGTCACCAGTACTGAGCCCATACAAGACTGGCCCTATCAACTATTAATCATGGAAGAGGAGGGGGCTCCTAGGGCCCTGTCCTTTACCACTAGTCTATTGGATATTGGTAGATCCTGGGATAGCTCCTTCCCACTGCATGATGAAATATTGATTTGCACAAGTAAACATGGCTGCAGTGAGTTCATGAGAGCTGTGGTCATGTGATATCCAGATTTATAGCTCACCTCCCCATCTTCTGGATCTTACATTCTTTCTGCTTCTTTTTCAGCCATCTGTTCTGGGAATCAAATCTATGTCCCGTTTAGGGCTAAGTATTCATGGCTCTATTATTTTCAAGACTTTGACCTTCATGTTAACCATCACACACTGAAAAATTCTTTTATGTCCTATACTGGGTACAGCACTCATCCATGGGCATAAAAATTAATATTTAGATAGCAGTTAGACAACATATCCATTTAGCAATAGTAGCAGTTATACTACTAAGACCTATTACTTCCCCAGCCATAGACTTTTGACTAAGTCTATAGTACTAGGAGTGTATTCCTCTTGTGAATTAGGCATTAAATCAAATCAGAAAATGAGTGGTTCATTATTTCTTAAAGCTGTCATGCCACTATTGCATCACCAGGCAAATCTTGCCTCCTGGAAGGCCAGTATTACAACATACAAAATACATAGCTAGGTGAGACTTCTGCTAGTCTGTGTTGCACTTTCTGGCACTATGAACACTAGCCACCAGGAAGGAGGCTTTCAACCTACTTCTAACTTGATTTCTTTGTATCTCTTCTATATCCAAAGTATGTGGTGTGACTAGCAATAGGATCTGGTGGACAATCCAGAACAAGGGAAGCCCATGGTTTTCATAGGCAAAAGCACATCATTATGTGAGACAGAACGAACCCAGCTAGTCTGCCATTTGTGTGTGGTATCTGAGAGGAAATACCAGTGAAGCAGATGGCATGTGGAAGGTAGCTGTGTGAAATCACCCATACAGCCTTGTTTATGGGTTACTAGCTCTATTTAAGTAGCTTCTCCATTAGTGTAGTCACTGAAACTCATCATAAGCCCAGTGAACATTTATGGTTTCTTCTCTAAGACACGAATGTGGACACCACTGAAATAGTACCATAGCAGAAAGAAATGGAGGAAACAACCTCACATTAGAATTGAAAAACACCATGCTGGTGTTAGCAACCCTGGCTCAGCAAGGCCTTCTAGGTCATTCATTTTGCTTTTGATTTGTCTGCTTTTTCACCTCAAGTAGCTTTACAGGTTTTTAGCTGAAACCAATTAAAGAGAGCCAATTGGCTGGGTTAGCACTTGTGGTGTTTATGGTGTGCATTGTATTGATTTACGCCACTCAGCGGCTACAGTGGAAAGCAAACTGTCTGAGAAGGAAAGAGACGCTCTTACTGGGGAGGTGTTGTAGTCCATGGGATGATTTTAAGGACAGGGCCATAAAGAAAACTGCTGATACTACAATATCCACCAGTAAGAAACATTCTTTTAAAAAGAAACTCAAATCAATGGGTATAATTTAGTGACAAGTAACTCTATAAAATGCTTCACATCATTTGATGATGCAGCGCCTTTCCATGGAAGTAGCAGAGAGGAGTGGGGTAATCCTGGTTTGCTGTAGCACCTTTGTTGGAAAAAATATAATTTGGTAAGTTTACAGACAGGAGAATAGTTTGGGGAAGTCACTGACTGGAAAGACACATTACTTTTAGATTAGAGCACTACACATGATGAGTTTATGGGTTAAGCCCGGCAGGGTGAAGACACCTAGTAGAGTCTCTTGGATATGCCTACAAAATGAGGGTAGCAGAGAAAGACACTGGGTGGCTTTTAGGCCATTTTCTGTCGTCAGGCTGTTCAGGACTGCTGTTCCAAGTGATTTATTCATTCGTATGCCCACCAAGATGAAGTCACTCTGAACTGGCAGTGACAAAGAGAATGGCATCTGTGACCAGAAAAGAAAACATGCAACTTCGGGTTTTAACACCAATAAAACTGGATAATAGAACCCAGGAAAAGTAACAGAAACTCTTGACAACTCTTGTAAATTCTTGGATGCACAAGCTTGACTATTGAAGAAAACAGTGTCAAAGCAAACACATAACTAGGTTGTTTGGAAACTTGCCCAGGCTGGATTGTCATGTAAGACTTTTGTGCTTTATTCTTAAATTTCATAAAGACAGCTGGGTTAGGCACAGTATTGAATATTTGTAATAATAATAATTATTATAATGATGCTAATATCCTTTTACTCTTTCATGTGCATGTGTGTGGTGTTTGTGCATGTGCGAGCACATGTTCATGTGTGTGGGCACATGGACGTGTGCGTATGTGTTCACATAAGTGTGTAGGTGTATGTAGAGACTTGAAGCAGCCACAGGGAGGCTTCCTGCATGGCTCTTTATCTTATTCATTGGAGCAAGGTCCTTCAACTGAACCTGTAACTTGCCAAGATAATGATGCTGTCTAGCTAGCTTGCTCTAGGGAGGCTCAGTCTCTGTCTTTCCAGCTAAAAGGTGGTATAACAGCTTTACAAAGATTAACTGATTTATCATGGCAGCTGCCAAGAAGAAAGCTTGAAAGGAATGTGTATTATTAATCACTCACAACTAACCTGATCCTAGATGAGAATGTATGGATTTGTACTTGGTGTTAACTTGATATTAATATTTTTTTTTTGTAAGAGAGGAAGCTAGACTCAAATAAGCACAATGGATCTCCTGTAGGTTAGAGAAAAGGAGATGCTACTGGGTTTTGAGTGTAAGTAGTAGACTGGCTATTCGGGCCCAGTTTCTCATACTTTTTACACAAATGGCTATTTCTATTAAAGAGGAATTTCCCTAACCCAGCATGTAAAGAGCTTAGGGGTCATCATTCCACCTCAACAACAAATAAAAGGTATAGAATTGAAAACTCAACAGCTATTCACAAAAAACCCCACAACTGATCAAATGCAGAGAACAACTGATTATGGGGTGCCCAGCCCTAACTAATACAATATAAATCCCACACCAAAGGCTCAGGGAGCATCTCAGAAGAAAGGCCATAAAGATTTTAAAAGTCAGAGGACTTGGAAGATTGTTGTGAGATTATGTTTTCTAGATATGATATGGAGAATATACCCATTATATTTCAAAACTATGGCTGCCTAAACAAAACCCAAGCAATGGCCACACCAATAGATATGCTAACATGTAAGGGGGAAATATCTTGGGGCATTACCCCTAGACAAAAACTACAGGTAACCAATGACCACTAAGAGAGAGAGAATTTCAGTCATTTGTAATTCTTTTGTTTCAAATTGCCTTTTTTAGCTCTGAATCTCATTTTTTAAATTGGGTTATTTAGGTTTTTGGGTTCTAGTTTCTTGATTTCTCTATATATTTTAGAAATCAGTCCTCTGTCAGTTGTAGGGTTGGTGAAAATCTTTTCCCATTCTTTAGGCTGCTGTTTTGTCTTATTGACTGTGTCTTTTACCTTACAGAAGCTTCTCAGTTTCAGGAGGTCCCGCTTATTGGTTGTTGTTCTTAGTGTCTGTGCTACTGGTGTTATATTTAGGAAGTGGTCACTTGTGCCAATGCGTTGGAGGGTATTTCCCACTTTCTTTTCTATCATGTTCAGTGTAGCTGGGTTTATGTTGAGGTCTTTGACCCACTTCGATTTGAGTTTTGTGCAGGGTGATAGATTTGGGTCTATTTGCATTTTTCTATATACTACCATCCAGTCATGCCAACACTATTTGTTGCTAATCCTATCTTTTTTCCATTGAATATTTTTGGCCTCTTTGTCAAAAATCAGGTATTCATGGGTATGTGGGCTAGAGTCAGAATCTTCAATTCAATTCCATTTATTCACAAGTCTGTTTTTATGGCAGTACCAAGCTGTTTATATTACTGTAGCTCTATAGTATAGCTTGAAGTTAGGTATGGTGATGTCTCCTGAGGTTCTTTTGTTGAGCAGGATTGTTTTGGCAATCCTGGCTTTCCTGTTATTCCATATGAAGCTGAGTATTGTTTTTTCAAGGTCTGTAGAATATTGTGTTTGGATTTTGATATTGCATTGAATTTGTAGATTGTTTTTGGTAAAATTGCCATTTTTATTATGTTGAGCCTATCTATCCGGGAACATGGGAGTTGTTTCCATTTTCTGTCATCCTCTTCAATTTTTTTTCAGTGACTTAAAAGTTTTTGTGAAACAGATCTGCTACTTCTTGAGAGTTACACTGAGTTATTAATGTATTTTTAGCTATTATAAAAGGTGATGTTTTCCTTATTTCTTTTTTAGCCCTTTTATCCTTAGTGTATATGAAGGGTATTGATTTTTTTTAATGAGTCATATATTGAGCCTGATCTATTGCTGAAGATGCATCTTTTGGATGAAACCTACTTGATCGTGGTGGATGACTGTTTTTTATATGTGATTGGATATCATTTGCTGAATTTTATTGACTATTTTTGTGTCGATGTTTGTGAGTGAGATTGGTCTGTTGTTGTATAAGGTTTCTTACTCAGTATAGAATAGAGGTCTGACCTGCCCACAGAGGCTTTTCCCCCACAAAAATGATTCAGATGCTTATATTAATTTCATCTTGTTTGACCTATATCTCAGGCACATTGTTAGCTAGCTCTTTTATCTTTATTTAATACATTTACATTAATCTGTCTGGCCACGTGGCACATCACCCATAGCTTACCTTTACATGTTTCTTCTTTGGCAGCTGGACAAAGTCTCTTTGACTCAGCACTCCTCATCCCTGAACCTCAAGTTCCCTGCCTACTTCTATGGCACCTGACACAGGCCAAAACAGTTCCTTTATTTACAATATACAGAGAACATTCCTACCATACTTCCTCTTTTCTGTCTGATCAAAACGGAAGGTTTCAATTTCAATATAGCACAATTACATACAACAAAACAGCTATCAAGCAAGAATTACAGTTAGAAAAATCTAGTCTATTTGTAATTAACAAAGTTAAAGAAAGTATTCCATTGTCTACATTATCCTTGTGAGTCTAAAGTTTGATATCTAATATACCTTTTATAATTACTGAAAAATCTATACCTATAATTATTAAATCTTCAACTACATCAAAGACAACAGAAGGATATAATATTACCCAAATAAACATGAAGTGCTAGCAACTTCCAAAATCTAAAAATGACAAAGATGACACCTGTCTGCATGAGCAGTCACCCAAACTTCCTTTGTAATGTTGGAGCATCCATCATCAGCCTATAGGCCCAGAGTCTCTGGCATACCTTTCAGTGATGCAGAAAATCTGACATAGTCTGTCAGTGCTTCTACTTGTGTCCTGAAGGAGGCTTGGCAATTTTCTCTGCAGAGTAGGAACATGAACCATCTTGGCTTGTTCCTCCAAAGTTCAGAGGTCACTTTCCTGTGGAACCTGCATGTCCAGTTTATATAGCATACTATAAAGCAGTCAATACAAGAAAAATTTCTTGTCCAGTGGCTAACTGTTGCCACAGAGTAAATTGCTCATGAAGTTTCTTCAGTGCTCATCATTCTCTTGAAGTAGATTGGTGCTGCCAGGAGCAGACCTGTCTTACTGTCCAGAAAAGTCTAACTTCTTAAAATATTTTAAATGCGTATTCTGTAGATCTTTGAAGTGTTTGAAAGCTACCTATATAACTAAAATATATCTTTATATGCCTACAAAAACCTTATTAACATGACTATAAGTTTGGTTATCATAGATGGCTATTAATTTGCATTTCTTTGTTACACATTATAATTTTAAATGAGTTATATAAATATTATACCTTAAACAACAGTAGAAAAATACATATAGCATGATAAAACACATTAAATTTGTATCAATAAACCAAAATCCAACTACCTTTTTAAATCATTTCTATATCAAATTCCCCCCTCTGTTTTTGAAAGAAATTGATTATGACCATTTATAATGAAAACAAATGTTTATAAGCAATATTTTTGAAATTTGGGTGTAGCATTTTTTTCTTTTCCTACTTCTTGCTTATTAAGGAGTGTTCTCAATCTCATGGGGTCCTAAAGCTTTGGATCATTTAAATTAGCATCCTGGAAGCTGATCTTCCCATCAGAGAATTTTCAGGTGACCTTGTCAGATGAAACCATATTTGCCTAGAAACAATCCATAGGCTTTCATCTTCTGTGGAAACAAAAGCAGAAGTTCCTTTCCAAAGCAACATATCCTTAGAAACAGATATCAAAGTTAAGATATCTTTAGCATATATATGTTTGTTTAACATAGCAGCCTTTGAAATCAATTGTCTTTCTGTAGTTAGCTCATTAAAAGTTAAAAAAATTAAAAGAAAACATAATAATAACCATAATCCAGACTCTGTATATTTGCCATCTTTATGTGGCTTTTTATATCTTTATTCCTCTATTGCTTTTCTATTCTTTTTCTAAGTCTATGTATTCCTTTTAACACATTTTAACATGTTTAAGGGTTTTTGTTTTGTTTTTTTTTTAAATCTGAGTCTGTTTATTGTGTATCCTTACACAACTTACCAACCAGAAAAGCTTTTAAAATGTTAGCACTGTTATAAGTGCTGACTCTACCCCTTTTGGCAGCTTTTCAACATGGCAGAGGCACTGGCCTCTCTGCTTGCTGCCAGCAAATAGAGCAGACCCAAGAAAATGCTGCTAGCCAAAAAAACCAAACACGTTTTTGACTCTGTTTCTTTTATGTTCAGTATAAGCAGAGACCTTAAATCAATCACACTTATGCTAAGTCTTCTGTGAGAATTGCTTTGGTTTGCAGCCTGCCGCAGACCCGCCATTTTTAAATTCAAGCCCAAACACCATGGCGTCTCTGTACCATGACCCAATTCAGATATACTCTGCTTTTGGCTCCGTTTTTGTGCTCTAGAATTCTTCTTAAGCTTTCTAAAGTTTGATGTGGGTGTTCAGGGGCCCTAGGTTGGGACACCATCTGTTGTAAAAGGTTTCTGACTCCATACAGACCAGAGGTCTGACCTGCCTGAGGTGACTTTTCTCCTCCAAAAATGACTTAGATGCTTAGATTAATTTTATCCTGTTTGGCCTATGTCTCAGGCACATTGCTAGCTAGCTCTTTCATCTTAATTCAACCAATTTCTATTAATCTACCTGCCATGTGGCCCAGTGGCCCACCTGAATTCCTACATGTTTCTTTCTTGGCAGCTGGCTAGAGTCTGTCTGACTCCATACTTCTACCTGAACCTCAATTTCCCCACCTATTTCTACGGTACCTGACACAGGCCAAAACAGTACCTTTATTTACAACATGCAGAGAACATTCCAGTCACAGTCTGTAATTCTCTTTCTTTGTTGCATCTTTGAGTGACTTGGGTATTAGGGTGACTGTGACCTCAAAAAGAGTTTGACAATGTTTCTTCAGTTTCTACTGTATGAAACAGTTTGAGGAGTATTGGTATTAGTTCTTTGGATGTCTGATAGAATTATGCACTAAAATCATCTGGTCCTGGGCCTTTTTTCTTGGAAGACTTTTAATAACAGCTTCAATTTCCTTTGGGCTTACAGGTGTGTTTAGGTCATTTATCTGATCTTGAGTTAATTTTGGTAAGTGGTACCTGTCCAAATAGCTGTCCATTTTTTTTTTAACTTTTCCATTTTAGTGGAGTATAAATTTTTGAAGTATGACCTGAAAATTCTCTGGATTTCCTGGGTGCCTATTGTTATGTCCCCCTTTCATTGCTGATTCTGTTAATTTGGATATTCTCTCTCTCTCTCTCTCTCTCTCTCTCTCTCTCTTTCTCTCTCTCTTTCTGCTTTTTTGTCAGTTTGGATAAGGGTTTATCTATCTTGTTGAATTTTTCAAAAAAAAAAAAAAAACCCAGCTCTTTAATTCATTGATTCATTTTATTGTGCTCTTTGTTTCTATTGTATTGATTTTAGCCCTGCATTTGATTATTTCCTGCTGTCTACTCCATCTACAAACTTCTAGGTGAGTTTGTTTCTAATTGTTATAAAGCCTTCAGCTGTGCTATTAGGTCTCTTGTGTGAGATTTCTCTTGGTTTTTCATATAGGCATCTAGTGCTGTGAGTTTTTCTCTTGACATTGCATTTGTTATGCACAATAAGTTTAGGTATGTTATGAATTTTTTAAAATTTAAATCTAGAATATCTTTGATTTTTTTCTTAACTTCTTTCTTGACTCAGAGATAGGTCAACTGAGAAATGTTTAGTTTACATGAATTTGTAGGCTTTCTGTGATTTTTGTTGTTGTTGAACTCTTACTTTAGACAAGGATGGTCTGATACGATACAAGGAATTATTTCCATTTTTTGTATTTATTGATATTTGCCTTATGATTGAATATGTGGTCAATTTTAGAGAAAGTTCCATGGGGTGCTGAGAAAAAGGTATATTCCTTGTGTTTGAGAGCAAGGTTCTGTATATATCTACTAAGTCCATTTGGGTCATAACATCTGTTAGACCTCTTATTTCTCTGTTGAGTTTCTGTCTGGTTGACCTATCCAAGGGTAAAAGTGGAATGTTGAATTCTCCCATTATGAGTGTGTGGGGTTTAGTGTGAGGTGTTGTGTTAGGTTTGTGGCCCTGATTTTTGGCCTAGAGCAGAGGTTTGACTGGCAGTTTGGCAGTCCTGCTGTCCTGGTGTCCCACAGAAACTTACAAATGCTTATATTATTTTTATGTTGATTGACTTAGGGCCCAGGCATATAGCTTGCTAACTCTTTACACTTAAATTCACTCATTATTCTTATCCTGATTGGCCAGGCAGCTTGGTACCTTTTCTTAGAGCAGCATTTCAGCTTTTTTCATCTGCGTCGTCTCCTGGCATTTCCGGATCATCTGACTGTTCTAAGATGTTCCTAGAATTTTCTTAGTCTTATATCCCTGCCCACACTTTCTGTCTGCCTTCAGCCAATCAGGATTTTTATTAAATTAGTAGGTGAGACAATTATTTACAATGGAACAGAATACAGAGTGAGGTTTAAGCTTTAGTAGTGTTTCTTTTACATATGTATGTGCCCTCGAGTTGGGGGCATAAATATACATGATTGAGATCTTATCTTGGTGGATTTTTTTTTCTGAGATGAACAAGTAATGTCTGGCCTGGTCTCGTTTAACTGATTTTCTTTTAAAGTCTATTTTGTTACATATTAGGATGGCTACACCAGCTTGTTTCTTAAGACCATTTTATTAGAAAGAATTTTCCTGAGCCTTTACTCTGAGCCTGTGTCTATCTTCAAAGATGATGTATGTTTCTTGTATGCAGCAGAAGGATGGCTTTTGTTTTTGTATCCATCATGTTAGGGTGTGTCTATTATTGGCAAATGGAGTCCATTGATATTAAGGGATATTAATATTCAATAATTGATATTTTCTGTAATTTTTGGTAGTAGCTTGTGTGTATTTCCCTTCTTTGGGCTTTCCTTCCATGTAATTATCAATTAAGTGTGGTTTCATGAGTGTATATGTTTTCCATAGGTTGGAGTTTTCTCTCTAGTGCTTTTTGTAGGGCTGAATTTGTGGATAGGTATTGTTTTAATTTGGTTTTGTCATAAAATGTCTTGTTTAATCCATCTATGGTGACTGATAGTTTTGCTGGGTATAGTAGTCTAAGTTGGCAGTCTTGCTCTTTTAGTGTCTATATAACATCTGACCAGAACCTTCTTGCTTTCATTTTTTCCACTGAATAGTATGGTGTTATTCTGATGGGCTTTCCTTTGTAGGTATTTTGTCCTTTTTCCTTTGTAGCTCTTAGTATTTTTTCTTTCTTCTGTAGGTTTAGTGGCTTGATTGTTATGTCACAAGCAGACTTTTTCAGGGGTCTAGTCTATTTGGTGTTCTGTATGCTTCTTGTATTTTTATAAGCATTTTCTTCTTTAGGTTGGAAAGTTTTCTTCTATGATGTTGTTGAATATATTTTCTGTACCTTTGAACTGGTATTCTTCTTCTATTCTAATTATTCTCAGGTTTGGTCTTTTCATGGTGTCCCAGATTTCCTGGACATTTTGTGTTATGACTTTTTAGTTTAATTTTTTCTTTAACTGTTGTATCTATTTCTAATATGGAATCTTCTACTCCAGAGATTCTTTTTTCCATTTCTTGTATTCTGTTCATTATGCTTGTATCTGTATTTTTGGTTTATTTCTTCAAGTTTTCTATTTCTACCTTTTTCTCTGTTTATGCCTTCTTTATTGCTTCTACTTCAATTTTTAATTATGCTTGTATTTGTATTTTTGGTTTATTTCTTCAAGTTTTCTATTTCTACCTTTTTCTCTGTTTATGCCTTCTTTATTGCTTCTACTTCAATTTTTAATTCCTGAAATGTATCTTTCATTTGTGTGTTTTCTCTTTTTTTGATTTGCTTTATTTTATTTCAGGAATTTGTTAATCTCTTCCAATTTTTTGTTTGTATTTTCTTCTATTTCTTTAAGGGAGTTTTTTATATCCTCTTTTAAAGCTTCTTGCAGGACACTTACACTGCTTGGCAAAGCCACATCAATTTCATAGTCATAGCTAATCTGTGTATTGAGATCTGAAGGTTCATTTGATTGCACTACCTCATTAAAATATAGTAGAGGGATGCTCATACAGCAGTGTATCCTAATGGAAAACCTCCACAACCCCCTATCAAATGATAATAATAGCAATTTGAGGATATCTGCCATAATGTTTACATTTAATGGCATCATATTTAGCACTCCCATCACAATGGAAACTAGGAATTGAGGTTGATTTTCAAACCTGCTACAGAGCTAACAGGTGAGAAAGGTTGTTGTAGGAAGTTTTCCCTGGGCCATTTGGGCCCGGGAGTTTGTGACCTGGGCCACACCAATGAGAGCACCAAATCTGAACCACTAGACCTGCAGCGGCTTTTGTCCCCCAAAGAAATGAATCAGATGCTTATATTACTTCATACTGTTTGGCCCATATCTTATGCACATTACTAGCTAGCTCTTTCATCTTGATTCAACCCATTTCCATTAATCTACCCACCACGTGGCTTGCAGCCCGTGGCTCACCTGGATTCCTACATGCTTCTTCTTTGGGGGGACAGATGGAGACTGACTAACTCCACCCTTTCCTACCTGCCTGCCCTCTGATTCTCCATTCACTTCTACGGTGCTGTGCATAGGCCAAAACAGTTTCTTTATTTACATCATACAAAGAACATTTCTACCACAAATGGTTGTAATAAGCATTGAATTGCTTGATTTAAAAAACAATAAAACATGAAGACAAAAAATTTTGTTCTTGTATTTTTTCTAAAGGCTAGAGATAATTCTAAGAACAACTCATGTCTACCCCTGCACTCTTTCTCAATACCCTCCTTTTCTCTACATAATGGCCAACCTCTCCTCTTCCTAACTAAAATTCATTTCCAAATTTTTTATTCCTGATCTTTCTTTCTATAGGGAGCTGCCTCCTCCTCCTCCTCCTCCTCCTCCTCCTCCTCCTCCTCCTCTTCTTGCCATGGATTAACCTCTGTTGTTCCTGTATGGGCAGCAACACTTGCTGTGGGTTCCTTACTGTGTGAGTCTCATAATGTTTAGAAGACACAATTCAATGTTGGTCTTCCCTAATAGCTGATTTTTATAGTCTTCTTGTCTCATCTTCTGTGATGGTCCAAGCACCTTGGGGTAATGCATGATACAGGTGTCTCACTTATAGCTGAACACTCCAGTGACACCTAATCTGTGCATCCTGGCCAGTTGTGAGTTTCTATGTTAGTTGCTGTCCATTGTACTAATAAACTTCTTTGATGATGTCTGAGAACTGTGCTGATCTATGGATATGGAAATATGAATTTATAGGACAATGCCAATTTAGCAAGAAAATAATAGTAGGTTTACCCCCTGGGGGATGTGAACATTCCAAACCATGGATTCTTGGCTAAATGAATAGTATCAAGTTATATTTCCTTCAGTGCAGTGTACCTTAAATTCAACCAGAAAGTAGTTGATTACTCCTGTAATATCTGTGCCTCTATTGTACCCATGTATCTTGACATGCTGGTATATTGTAGTTCAGTAGATTCACAGATGGATAAGTCTGTTCACAACTTTTTTCTTTCTGCAGCCTATATAGAATCTTCCAGTACTGCTAAAGCTATCCAGCAGGGGGGAAACTTTTTGTTTAGTATCAATTTGATTTCTCCATGTCATGTGAGGAAAGTGTGTGGTGTCTTCAGCAATAGGGCTTAACATCAAGTTCCCACGGGCAACCAAGAGCAGTGGCATTAACCTGTTACTCAGGGGCCTCTTGGAACCACTGACCAATAATTTTAGCCCATATCTAGCAGTTGGATTATTTGGTAATTTGTTGCATATGAGAGAATTATCTCCTGTGTAGGGTAGTTTGTGATTTTATGGACTTGCACATTGGACTGAGCTTTCTGTTTTATTGTGTTTTGGTCTTGGTTGGACTCATCCATGTATTTGTTATCAGACTTGGGTCAACTAGATATCTCTTTTCTGATGTAGGAGTGGATACACAATGTGTTTCTGATTTCCTCTCAAATTAGACCACACTAGTCACAGAAGGAGTTCCATATTTCAAGACTGACAACAGAGAAGTAGAGTCTTTTGAGATATGTTTCCAAAATGTACAATAAACCCCTGATGTGGTCTATTGGTCAATGAATAACAAAATATTAACTCATACTTAATGATTAAGATATGAACTCTGCTTCCAAAGGGATAGATAAACAAATCTGATTTTTAGAACATGGATCAAGACAAGGGAAAGCTTGTGGTTATTTTTTTAAATTTGTACCTACATATTTGGGGTATTAGTCTGAAGAATGTATGTTTTAAACTATAATATAATAATTTCAAGAACCCACTATTGACAGTTTGTATCACAGAACAATAATTTCATCTATATAAGGTGTTATACCTGTGACAAAGACCTGACTGCTATATTTTACAGTCATCCCCCCATTTTCTTCTGCAGTATTAATTATGTCCTACTCTGCATGTGTCTCTGCTCAGATATTACCTTGTTTCTTAATGAAAAGAAGTGATGCTCTACAATAAATACCCAGGTATATTATAATGAAACCACAGATACCTAGAAATATTATCTTCCACTTAAAATTTATATTTTAAAAACTATTATATTCTGTGACTTATATAAATATTACACTTGTAAGAACTGTTTAGCAGCTTTAGCTTCAGCTATGCAACTAAAAACAGACAAGCTATTGTTGAAACCCTTGTCCTCTGTCCTCTGTCTTTGGCTTCTGGCCAGCTGTGCAAACCTGAAGGGATGAACTGGACTTTTCTTAATAAAATGAAAGGAAGAAGCACATCTCTGCAAGAAGAGGAATCTTTGTTTTATTTACTTTTTGCTTGAAGCAGGACCTGAGGGATACTATCCAATTAAACTAATACAAGTCTTGATTACAGCAGGGTATAGAGACAGCAGGGGTGGGTGGAGGGTTGAGAAGAGGATTGAAGAAAGAGTTGTTTAGTAGACAATATGAGCTTATTTCCCCTATAAGTCTCCAGGCTTGCAGAGCTGGAGTTTGGAAGAACAGTCAGCCAGATGTGACCATTTAGATCACATTTCTAGAATGATGTACTTCTTTTCTTTCAGGGAGGCAATAGCATAAAAATGGGAGAAGCAGGAAGGCTTCCCTTTTCACATGTCATTCATGTCAATAGATTTGTGGGTGGCATCCACAGCCTATGTATTTTTTGTTACAGCTATGGTTAAGCTTATAAATGACATTTAACTATTTTTTCCAAAGTTTGGGGAAAGGACTTTTCAATGTGTTGAGGGACTTGGGGTCTTTAATAAACTCATTAATAGTGGGTATTATATAACTCTAGAAAAATGCTTTTGATATAATTCACAAAATAAATAAGCTAGAAATATCTGAAAAATATTTGTAGTTTTTGAGAAATCAATGCTAAATGCAGAGCTAAGAGTTGTCTGAACTCAGATGAGTCTATGTCTGACAGTGGTTAGAACCATTAGGATAAACAGTAAGAAAAGAACTTGTGATTTATTCTAGTTTTGAGAGTAAGTCACAGAGGACTTTTAAATATATATATATATATATATATATATATATATATATATGATTGTGTGAGAAATATAGACCAAACAACTGTGTAATACCTCCTAGTGACACATGCCATTTTCAAAACAAAGGTGGGTAAAACACAGCTTAGCCTCCTGGTTAGCTACAAGTCTTCAGAATGATGGAGTGTTCTACAGCAGTGGTAGATAGCTAACAATGGGGGAAAGCTACAGCTGTGGGCAGTCTCCTTTCAAGGGACATTGACTATGCCCAAGGTATTTTGTTTATTCATGGATGTTTGTTCTCCAAACTTGAGTTTATGCTACTTTTTAAGAGTCTCTTGGCTTCTTTCAGTATTACTGCTGAAACTGCATTAGAATTCTCTGTGGTGAGTCCTCACACAAATAGACAAGCTTTCAGAAGTCATGAAGCACCTCGGCTGTCCTCTTACCACACCCATCTTTTCTAAATATGTTTTCTATTTATCTACAGGCCAATGCCTTTCATTCAACATATTTCAATTCTTTCTCTTTCTATATTTCTGAAGTTTCATGGCCTGTCCAAACCCCACTGGCTTCTTATTTGATAATTTCTGCTCTCACATTTTCTACCCCATTGGCTTTCTCTCTTCTGTACAGAGAAATTAGGGGCAAGAAGATTTAAAATCTCTTTCTAAGTCATTTTGTAAATCTTATCAGAATGTTACACTCAGTCTTGAAAAAAATCAATACCTTTTCTTATAATAAAATTACACCATTGCAGAAGTATTTCAATTAGAAAAAAGTATAAAAGTAAAATTATATAGAATTATTGTTTGTGGAAGTTGTTAGTGTATTGCATTGTATGCATGTATCTGATCAGCTGTTTTTCTACTTGTTTACACATGATTGTGCACATGCACACCCAGAATTTTATCTGGAAACTAGAAAAAGGGAATGTTAAAAATGTTTAGTTAAGGCATAAGTCATGATAACTGTTACTCTGGATGAGAGAAAAATATATAGCTTTGAAGCTTCTTTTGTCCAGCATCCATCACAAACAACTTAAAATATCAGTATTTTTCTGGTCTACTAAAGGTTTAAAATGAAACTTAAAGATTCTTCACAGCATTTGATACTTTGTGCTTTTTTATGAAAATCAAAGAAAATAAAACAAGTCATAATTAGTGGTACT
The DNA here is from genome assembly GCA_004025045.1 of Sigmodon hispidus. Taxonomy (NCBI): domain Eukaryota; kingdom Metazoa; phylum Chordata; class Mammalia; order Rodentia; family Cricetidae; genus Sigmodon; species Sigmodon hispidus. The sequence continues at coordinate 22,630 of PVIH01013783.1, forward strand.
AGAAAGAATGAGGAAAACACAGGTAGGGTTAGATGGGGCCAGCTAACAGAAGGAGTTAGGGGATTCTAATCAGTCTATTAGAAATTATAGCACTGGTTTCTGTGTGCCAGTTTGTGTTTTTATAGCCTTCACATGAATGACTGCACGAGTTCTCTTGTTTAAAACTGGGCAAAAGCTTAGCATTACATATATCACTTATCTGAAAAAGAGTGACTGTAGTCATTGCCTAAGGTAATCTTTTTGATGATAGTTCCTTCCCCAAGAAGGAACTTAGGAGTCAATAAAAGAAGTCACCCACAAAAAGAAACTATTTTAAATGTTTTAAATCTATTATCTTAAATAAAAATATTATGCTGGAAAAAATCTATTATCTTAGTTTTCTAAAGGTATTATCAAAATCTAAAATAAAATGCCATGAGAATATAAACTAGAGAAAAATGTTGATATATATGTGCACACACATATATGATGTTTTTCTGTGTTTTCTGAAATTATTTAATATATATACATATCAAAAATATCAATATGAGAGTGAGTCATATTTTTTCTTTGAACTCAGCTCTGATTCAATACAAGTTTGTTTTTTTTTAAGTCACAATAACATAACTTTAAAAAGTTTCAGTAAATATTTATTGTATGCAGCCTAGAAGATGAAAACAATGTAACTATTATTCTTGTTTGTTTTGAGGTTATTTACTTAGGACTAAGCACCTCATTTTTTTTGTGTACAAAAAGTAATTATGCAGTCAAAAGAAATATAGCTCATATACTTCAAAACGTATGAAAAATGTAAAACTTTATTACACACATTAATTTCTAAGCAAGGACATCTCCAGCATCAGTGTAGCTGGGACAAGCCAGATAATGAATGTGTATCTATGTACATTTCTCCCAAATGGGTTATATAAAGGCAAATAAACAATTTCTTCTTTTATGTCTGCCTTTGTTTTATAATTTTTTACTTTTCAACATAGGCAATCCTTTTGTTGATTTTTTTTTTTTGTGTGTGTTCATATATTCTCTTTGAGTTAGCCTCATTAGTACCCATTTCTCATTTATTGATCCAAGCTGTAGATGCTGGTTCCACTTCCACATTCATCAAAGCTAAGCCATGGAAACCTACAAATTGTGAAGAACTTGCATTCACAGTTTTCCCCACTTGGATCTTGCCCATTCTGACCTTCTGAAAATGCCAACATATTCTTGGAAAGCCAAATTTAGTGTGAGCCAGGCCTGCTATGCATTCTTTGCTCCCTGATCAGTGGTTCCTGGATAACAAGGGCTGGCTTCTTGCCACTCTAGGCATGAAGATTTGTGGTTTGACTTCAATGGTCTACTGGGCCATGGCTAATGCACTGGGGCTATAAGCTTCACAAAGCTCTGTTTAGACTCTGGATGGGCTGAAAGGACAGGGAGTGGATAACGTTCACTTTGCACACAGTAACTAATAGCTGAAAAGTATTTTGTCAATGAAAGGAAAGAAACAATACAAAACAACAAATTTTATTCAGCTAGGCTGAAAAATATATATTTTCAATGATCTCGTCAGAAGCAATGGAATCTTTATTCTGACAGGTTAGTAGCAGGTTGCTGATGCTTGAAGCTATTCAAATTTAAAAATAAGTTAAAAAAAATCTTTGAGAGAAAAGGCTAGCTAGCACATTTGAGAGTTGGTGAAGGTAAGAAAGTGGTTAGACTTAGGATAGATAACCCAAATAAAAGGCACAAGAAAAATTTCCCTGAATGTTCATGTGTCCGTGGTACTTAGTGTGGGACACATATATCTACATAAATTATGAGAAACCTTAAAAACGGTTCTAGAACACAGAGACAGAGCCAAAATGAGCTTCCTAGTTGTGTCTTTCAAGTTGGCTATGGTACAGAGTAGTCTTCGGGTTTGAGCCACAGCATGACAGTTTTGTGGCATGCAGCTTGAACTGCAATATGACAGGTTACTGCAGTCTCACAGAAGCCTCAGTACAAGCATGAGCTGCATATGACAAATTTAAGGTTTTTGTTCATACAGACAAAAAGGGAAAAAAGTCAAGCATGGCTTCTTTGTAGCAACATTTTGTTGGGTGGGCTCTGTTTGCTAGAGGCAAGCAAAGGTGTGGCTCCTTTAAGAGAGACTCAGTGTTATCAGCAAAAAACATCTAGCTCTTTTAAGAGGCCTTGCTGCTAAACACTTAAATGAGGTTTATAGTAGCTAATGACAGTGCTTTAATTGGTGGCAATGTGGACCCTAAAATTTCCCAGAGTTAGGGTAGCAACTGTGACTCCTGCCAGTACCTCTGCTGTGAAGCTAAACTCTCACAGACTAAGAAGTTGGGTGGAGCAGTTGCCATAGCAAAGACTTTAATCCTAGCAATGTCTTTTAGCAGATTAAAGGCTCCTTGGTCAGGAAAAGATAGAGATATACAGTAAAGACAAATTCAGATAAAAACAAAAACCTTTTAATGGTTTACAGTGTGCTTAAAAAATATATATAGGCTTGGGAGAGAAAAGCAAAAGAATAGAGAAAGTTCTTAAAAAAGAAATAGGGTTAAAAATAATGAACCACAAAAATATGGAAATTATACAGAGTCTAGATACTATATGTCATTGTGTTGTATTTGATTTTTTTGACTGAAGAGAAAAGAGCAAGATCTGATAAGAGATATCTGATTAAAAATGCAGTTCAATTAATCCAACCTATATATTTTGAAAATGTTTTGACTTCAAAATTTAAGTAAAAATATATGTTACTTTGGAGAAGAGATTATGCTTTTGTTTCCATAGAAAATGGGAAGCTAAAGATTCATTCAGCATTAAAAAAAAAAAAAAAAAACTAAACAGGTTTGATCAAAGAAGACCTCCTGAAAAATCTCTCCAATAGGAAAGATGGCCTAGATGAATCAACATTTCAGATCACCTCTGTAGCAGTTTCTTCTGAATTCTGCATCCAAATCAACTTCAAGACTACTGACTGCTCCAGTCTCAAAGGCTACTCTAGTCAGGACTTGATCATAATTCTAAATTTTCTTTGGGTCCCCATAAGATTACTAGTACCCCCAATCAGCAGGAAATAGTCTAGAGAACTTTGCCCACATTTTTCAAAATCGGATTATGAATGTTTGTCTTTGTTTAGAGTGTTGCTTACAAGTTGTTATACATAATGATCTGGAAAAAACTATACAAAAGAGATGAGATTTGTGGTTCTTGTTTTAAAAAGCAAAAAGGGAAATGTGGGATAATAGTCTTGTACATTGTAAAAATTTTTCACTTGTATTGATTTAATAAAACATTGATAGTCAGTAGTCAGGCAGGAAATAGAGGCAGGGTGACCAAACTAGGAGAATTCTAGGACGAGAAAAGTCTGAAAAGGAGGTACCATCCAGATGCTGAGGAAGCAAGATATAAATGCCGCGATGAGAAAAAGGAGCAAGCAATGTGGCTAAACACAGATAAAAAATATGGGTTAACTTAAAGTGTAAGAGTTAGCAAATAATAAGCCTAAGCCATAAGCCTAACAACTTGTAATTAATATTAAGCATTGGAATAATTATTTTATATGTGGTTGTGGGACCTGCTGGGCAGAACAGAGAAACTTTTGACTACAGGTTGGTCTTGATCTAACATTATCTCCTTATGTATTTGAGGTAAGTGAAACTTTGAAATGGTAGATAACTTTGTTTAACATCTTATAGCCAGTGAGTAACAAGAAATTTCCTGGAATGAAGGTATCTTGGTTCTGAACCCATGCTAGAGAGTTGCTATGATGAAATCTGTAAAAAAATGTATCGACACATGAGTATATATGCCTATGTGTCTGTGTATGTATGTGTGTGATTGTGTACAACTGTTTATCAGGAACATATATTTCTGAAGGCTAGCCCTCAACTTTTTCTTTACTTATTGTATAATATTTACTAAAAGTAAATGCAGTACAGTCATATGTACATATTAGATAGTAGATGTTTGATGAATTAAGTAAATTAATCTGACATGTTATCCCACAGCAACAAAAATATTTAGTGTAACATTACAGCTATAATTTCAAAAATTCAGAATAAAAATCAAGACCATGTTTATTAAGAAGAAAAGGGAATCCCATGCGTATTCCAGCATTTGCATGTATCACACTAACATTGACCTAGAATACACTAATCTCTAAATGACATAATGTTCTTCTGCAGTTTTTAAGGAAATGCAAGACAGAAAATGTACATCAAGCTGTAAAGTTGCACATTCCAAGTTCCTGTGATAGGAAGTACTTCACAATCAAGCCCATTTTCATGGTCTAGGCTTCTGGTCACAACACATAAAGGATTTTTTTTCAGATGTATGAAAACCATTTTGCTTACTCCTGCAGCATTCAAGGTTGAGATAAATATATTCAGTGGAAAAACAGGATAAATAGCAGAGACTATTTTTGAGGTTGATTAACTTATGAAATAAGCTAAGCCTTGGGGTCTGAGGAATGATACATATAAATTAAGATAGATCATACTGGTGTCAGGATGGCTGAGCAGTAAGCCAGAGAGAGCCCTTTTGCTCAGAAATGGGAAGCATCTTAGAAAGTTCTTCCTTAACAGTACATAGGGAGATAATTGTTTTTCTAAGGAATTATGATTCAGTTTAAAAAATAACTTTACAACAGGGTTGGGGGACAACTCAGGCAAAAAAAAAATCAGAGGTGAAGAGATGCAATAGAGGCTCAATTCAACTATAGGTCCCTCAGTCTCTCAACTAAAATGATGGGTCAGCAACATTCAGTTCTTTGTCTGACCCCACTTTTCAGGGAAACAATCTGCTAAAGTCACAGAGAGAAGGTTCCCATTTCTGTAGACACTTGTTTCACAAGGAGGCCTTCTCTAAAGTCCCAGAGAGAAAGGTCCTGTCTCTGTAGACACCTCTTTCACAGGGAAGTCCTCTCCACACCACACACCCTGTTGTTATTGCTACATATCAAAGCACTTTGGGAACCATGGTGTTAACCACTAATTCAGGTTCTGTCTCCTATGATCTCCTTGAGGACAATGTAGCTTCAAATCTCACCTTGAATTTGTCAGATGTATTGTGACTCCTATAGCTGGGATACTGAGGAAGAAAGATGAATTGGACTTCAATTTGGCCACATATTGTAACTTTGTCTCAAGAACACAACAAACCTCTGATAACATTAAGCTTTATGTGGTATTTTTTGACATGACTTCTCCCCCTGTATCTTTTTACCCTGGATGCTGTTATCTCCTTAACTTCCTAGAATCCTATAAGGACAGAATACATATTTGGTCTGAGCCTAACAAATATAAATACATTTCAAAGCAGCTCCTCATTTGCTAAGGATGAGGACCTGAGCAGAGCTTATGGCTCTATTTGCATCTCTGGTCAGAGATGTAAGGCAGGTAGACCTCTAAGTCAGCTCATGAGAAATGACTAAAGAGTTGCTTTTTAAAAAATGTTATTTTTCATCTGAATTTTGTACATCAAAAGGTTCCCTTCACTGGTGGTGTGTCAGGCCTAATTTTTGATAGTGTTAAGAACTGCCATTGTATTTGAGAAGCCCACCTTTAAGAATTGTTAAGAGCTTGTTTTTTGTACAGTATGGAAGTTAACAACTTCGTAAGTTTTTCAGAAAGCTCTGGAAACTGTGGTGTTCTTTCAGAGCAAGACAAAGACAGTAGCAATGATATATCAAAACCCAAAGGCTAGTGATACACCAGATGAAACCACGTATGTTTGCAACTGCAGAACCAAACTATGCAAGAACACAGGAGGAATATGAATGTGGAAGACAGATTTGCAAAGGAAAGGGGAGTTTGCAACCACTTTACACTTGAAGGAAACTCTGAGAAAGGCTGCTCTCCTCTCCCTCCTGGGACTTCCTGTTCAGAAACAGGGCAGGGGAAGATGAATGAGCGGACTTGCTGGCTTCCAGCCTGGAGCTTCATCCCTCGGATCACACTCCCTTTCTTCCCTTTGGCTTATCTTCAAACACCACAGAAAATGTTGGGGTTGAGGTCTTTCCTAAACACAGCCTCTCAGAAGTTGATGCTTTTTATTCTGGTTTTTCTTTGGGCTTTGCCATTAAAGAGTACTGTGAAACTGTGCTTCTAAACTCAGACAATTTGTACTTTTTAAAAAATTCTGACTTAAAATTAAAAAAAAAAAGTATTACTTAGATGATTGGAAGAGTAGAAAGAAGGGTTTTTTATTTTCCTTTGGTTTAAGGAAGTTTTCCGGGTTAGGGAGTCATCTGAGAAGCAGAGTTAAAAAAACTCTCTCACTTGACCTAAAGGAGGGGAAACAGGAAAAGGTTTTTTTCTTTTTTTAAAAAGCACATTTTTTTCCTTTCTTGAACTTCATGATTAGGTCTTCCTCAATCAAACTAAACTATTCTCACTAAACTTATTTTTCAGAGAGAGAGAGAGAGAGAGAGAGAGAGAGAGAGAGAGAGAGAGAGAGGAATCATGCAGAGGAATTATTTCAGGCTTAATTTTTAATTTCCTGGTTTTTGTCAGTTTACATCACAACATTAATTGTATTTCCATGCAGGAGAGAAGGTTGTATGTAATTAATGTTACTCTCTTCTCTGCCTCCCAGAGGGAGACCAACCAACCCATCAACACCTGCTTCTTTAAACACAGAGTAAAAGAAAGAGATTTGGGGATACAGAATAAACTGTCCCTGTGTGGCAGGTCACTGCGCACTCAGGAGGGGCTGGGTGCGTGGAGTGAGTGTTCTAGGTCATTCAGCACCAGATCTCTTCACTTGCTAATGAGACAGTTCATTGCAGCCAGCTCTGGGAATCTGGATTTGCATAGTGAGCTCCTCCTTGCTTTCTTATCCTCTGTTGCCCATTCTTTGTGAACCAAAGGCTGATACTTAAAAGTTGAATCTTATGCATCTCATCCCATCTACAGAAGCATCTTTCCCTTCTTGTTTCTGATTTTTAGACAGAGACCGGGCCAGGCAGGCCACGTGTTGATCCAGCCCAGGATCCTCAAACATGTGTAAAAATGTCTTTAAATGAAGAAGGAGCATACTGGATAACATGGTAAATCCTGTCTGTAATCCTCAGCCTTACAAGGAGACAAAGAAGCACTGCCTTCCCTAATATAGTTGCAATGGAGATGAGATGAGGGTTTTGGTAGCATATGTTTAAATAATTGTCCAAAGGAGCTTATGCAAAAAAGGTTTTGTCCCAAAATACTGGCAAGGCAGTCACCCTGAAACAATGGGGCAAATTAACAAGCAGACATCTTAGGGCGCTGAGTTGCTGGGTTGGTTGGTGTGCTTGTGTAAGTACTTGTGAGCATGCAATGCATAAGTCTGTTCTCTCTCTCTCTCTCTCTCTCTCTCTCTCTCTCTCACACACACACACACACACACACACACACACACACACACACACAGTGAGAGAGAAAGAGGTTCAAAGTGATGAATTCCTCCTGCTTACTGAAAGGTTAACACTAAGAATCTTTCTTAGGGATGCACCATGCCAGATTTCAAACATGTTTCTGCAAATGGGCTCCCCCTGCCCTGAGAAGTGAGGGTGCTTTCTGATCCAGATAATGAGTCCATTCACATAAAAAGATGCCGCTTTCAATGACATGATTAATTTCGGAAATACCTGGCATGTGAATGAAGCTGGGACTTCAAGAGGTGACTTATGATGAGAAAAGATAATTAGGCAAATGTCAAGAGTCAGTGTTTTACTTGGTGACTGAGGGGCCAGCCTGTCTTGGTTTTCATACATACATTCCAAGTAGAAATGAAAGGCCTTTGTGAGGAGCTAGGAATGATCAACCTATGGTTACATCTAAGTTTTCTTAGGTTTTACTCCATTACATCCAGTGGAAAGCTAGTGCCCATTTCCCACAACTTCTCAGAATCCTAGACAAAGCAGTCCTTGTTTGTCTTGTCTTGATGGCTAAAAATTAAAAACAAAATTGTTTTGCCTTACTGGTCATCTGTTCAAAGTGACTTCTGTTTTGAGCACATTCAAAATCCTATTGATTGCTTCTCTCCTCTACAAGGAAAAAACACAAAAAGAAAACCAACTGAATGTACGTTAGTGTTCTGTGGAAAGGATGCAAAGGCAGTCAGTCGTAGTCTCCATTTTCTTCTCCAGCCATGTCTCCACTTTTTAAGTTATGATTTTATAACACTTACTTGGGGAGTGACATGTGGACACTGTGGTTCTCCTGTAGAGATCAGAGGACAGCAGAGAGTCAGCTCCTCTCTTCCATATGTGTATTGCACGGATTAAACTCAGGTCACCGAGCTTGAGGGTCAATGCTTAAACCTCCTGAGACATTGCGCTGGTCCTTTTTATTTTATTATATTTTTAAGATTATTCTTGGCCCTGGTAAACTGGAGGATGCCCATAACTATAGATTAGTGGTCACTGGATGGAGAAGACAATAGCAGGGTACTCCTCCTGGTCTGGAAGGATTTCTCCAAGAAGCTTACCCTTCTAGAAATAAGAAATGTTTAGCTGTGGGTGGTTGGAAGGTGCCTCTTTTTGCCCCCTGACAATCCATTTTAACTTTACTCGAAAGACTTTAAAATAACAACAAAAGACTTACACTCATTCATATCTGCATGTTTGTAGATATTGGATGGATAGCAGGATTTCTGAGCAATCCTGGCCACTCTGTTGTACTTCCTTCCTTCCTTTCTCCTCTTGTCCAGAAGGGGAAGGTGTCTGTTCTACGAAGCCATCTTCAAGCAATGGAACTCTGTGAAGAAAAGAGAACATGACTGGAGAAAGATAATCACTGCTTCTGCATGTCAACAGAGGTGTGCCTTTGATACCAGAGAATTGTCATCTGTGGCTTGACCTGTGTCTACTCCAGCAAGGTATGCTGACATCCTACCTCTGAGTATGGATTTATCTGGAGTTAGGCTCATCATAAACGTGATTAGTTAGAATGAGAACATGCTGGACTAAGGTAGGCCTGAATTTACCCTCCCATTATCAGGAGACATTGTGAAGACTCACGGATAGGAAGCATTATGTGAATATTGATGGAAGGCAAAGTTAGAAAGTGGTCCTTTCCCACTCCCAGTTTGTGTTTGAGGGAGAAAAGAATCTTGCTTTGTGTCTTAGGGATCTCAGAGCTTTGACACAATCAACTCATAAGCTGCCCAGTTTGTATTTTGTAGTAAGGGCTTTATGAAGCTAATAGAATGATCACAAAACGTAACATTGCAACCTATAAACTAGAGATCATGCCTTTTCCTCTATCCTAAATTCTCACACTTAAGCTAATTCCATTGCAACATGTTTCCTAAGTGCCACTGTCACCCATCACACATATTAACATGGAATGTCACATTTTTTGCATGTAGAAGCTCTTTTTTTGAAAGGTATGTTGAATGTGAACACACTCCCAACACACACACACACACACACACACACACACACACACACACAAAACTGTTCCTCAAGGATTGGGACACTGTGGCAAGGAGATGCTCTGTGCAATACATGTGATACTATACAGTGTGTCCAGTGCACTCTGCCAGCCCCATCCATCTGTAACAAAACATTTAAAGGAAGAAAAGAAAGGAACAACTAACCCAGGCTCAGTCCACTTTATCTCTTTGAAGAAAAAATACTATATTTACAGTAAATTCTGGAGGTTTTCTACTTGTATAGAGCAGGAAAAAATTAAAATTATACATTGCGTGGGAATTGCTACAGAAAACAGGACAATTCTATGTTTTCAGTATCATTAAAAAAGGCTATAAAATCAAAATAGAAAAGTGCAATTAGTAATACATCAGTAAATAATATAAATAGTACCTATAATTTGACAGGTTACATTTATTCAAAATTTGAATCCTTGCTTTAGAAACTCTCCTGCTTATTAGCAGGTGTGCAGATGACAATTATTAACAATAAAAATAAACAGATCCCTGCTTGTTTATATTACTATATATTATACAACTTATAAATTACATTTATATTAACTTGTATGACAGAATGTAAATTAAGTACACTCTTTTTTGGTTTTGAATCTTTGCTACTGTTCAAACCATTTATCTTGACAACTAATTTTAAAGTGGAAAAATGCCTTTTAGTTTGGGGACTAGAAAATTGCATGGGTTGTGGAGGGTCTCCCAATCCAAATACAGTATAATTACATTCTCATATTTGTTTTTAATCATTTGTAAATCCTGAGATGCTTAACATTTTATGTTTAAATATTACCTTACTAGAAAGCCTTCTCCAGCTTATGCATAATTCCATCCAGAAATTAATATCTTCTACTTATAAGGCATCAAAAATTAGAAACATTTTCCTTCCTTAATGTTGTAGAAATTAGAGTAATTTTAAAGCACTCAAGGATATGATTATTTAGAGGTACTAAATATTAACTAGAAGTGTTTGATCAAGGTACATAGAAAGTTTAAAAAAAAGCACTCCTTAAAGTTATAAATAGCTATTTTTACATACTACTTAAAAGAAATAATTAGGTTCTGTGAACATTCCATATTAGATAAGAATGTATTCCTATTCCTTGGAAATAAAATCTTTCTGTATTTTCACATCAGTATACAGTACGTGAAAATCACTTACTGTATTTTTAAAGTTAATATGCATCAATGTCTGTTTTGTTGGAAGAAATAAGTAAAATCTTAATGTAATAAAATTATTGCCAGTTGGGCTAAAATTGAACATAAAACATATAGGTCAACTGGATGTGTACACAGTTGTGATAGTCAGCATTATATTGAGTGAGTGTAGCCATTCACCCACTTGGTGACTCCTATGCATGAATTAAATGTGGTTTGTCATACTTCTTCTTTTGTTTATGAAGATACAGTTTATATTTTTTCAGTGACTGATTATGTTCCTAGGATGCCTTATGATTAACTATATCACACATTTTCTATTGAGTTCATTCACATATAAATGCTAGAACCTAAAGGGTGCTTTTGAATTTATGTAATTTATATATACAAAATTTATGTACATAATACAATTTATAACATATACAAATTCATCATATATAAATATATAAATGATAGAAGGAGTTTATTGGGGCATTTATTTTATAGATATGTGTTTCTTTTTTATTGTAAAGCTGCTAATTAGTGCCTTTAAACAACCCTGAGTCAGTGGAAGTACCATATCAGAGGCTAATATAAAACTGTTTATGTGGAGGAGCATATAAAATAAGGAGGTGTTAAACCCTGTGCAGACTGAGTTCCAGGCCTCCCACTGGTGTTAACTTTATGTTTGTGCTCATTTGAAGTTCAGAAGCCTGAGTTCTAATGGTGTTGTGAAACATGCTGTACTTACAGATGGATTAAAACATGTTGATTTCCAAGTTACATTCCAAGTCTGAAGAAGTCAATGGTAGTTTCATCAGGGACTAACAATCTCTCTTTTTTTATTTTTTATTTTTATTTTTAAGACAGGAACATGTGTAGACTTAAAAAACAGGTACACAATATGTATCTACATGCATATACTTTTATATACAGTGATTCTAAAAAGCATACTAAAAGTTCTAATACCTGATAAATATGTTAAGTGAGCTTTTTATTGTATTTTGATATGCTTATCTAACAGGAAAATAGATCATTAATAGAATTTTGTTTTGTTTTTCTGGACAGTTTAACTACTGATACTAAATACATGTGAAAACTTTTTAAAAATTTGTTTTTGTTTCCTTGAAAGTGGGGTGCTCTAATACAGATGGACCTTCTCTCTCTCTCCTGATGGGCCTCTTTCCTCCCTCCTGATAGCACCCCTTCCTCTCTCCTGATGGACGACTTTCCTTTCTCTTGTTGGACCTCCTTCCTCTCTCTTGATGGACCGCCTTCCTTTTTTCTCATGGACCTCTTTTTTCTTTTCTTATGGCTCTCCTTCCTCTTTGTTTCATGGGCCTTCTTCCTCTCTCCTGATGGACCTTCTTTTTCTTTTTACATGGGCCTCCTTCCCTTCTCCTGAAGGGAGTGCTTTAATTTGGCTGAAATAGCTACACAGTGAAATCTCGTAGAAAAATGTTAAAGTTGACAGTGAATTGCTAAAACTTCTTACTAAGCATGTAGTTAAAACTGGTCAAAATATGTTCATTGAAGAAGACCTACTATAAAGTGGAAAAACCAAGAAACTGTGATATTGACTCATTTATTGAGAAATAATGGAATAAAGAAATATTCTAGCAGAATAAAGAGCTCTAAAAGAGGACCATACACACACAGCAGTTTTACCATTTCCAAAGTGTCAATACAAAAATTCCAAAAAGCAATAGATTTTTACAATGACCACCTACACTGTAGCCTAATTCTCTTTACACTGCTTGCTTATCAGAGATTTACCTAAGCACTTACTACATTTTGTTGTCCTTTAAAGTATATTACAATCATTAAGTTTTGGTCACTGTTTCATGAATACTATAAAAATGAGCTCAATTCTTTGTATAGTTAAGGTGACAGTTGTAGAAATTTAAATGTACATCCTATGTAAAATTATCCTACAAGTTATTTTGATACATTATAATTTCATTGTACCAGAAATTTTCATCTTGCTCCCTCCCAGTCAGTGTTCCAAATTGCACATGCATTTTCAGTCTATTTTCCCCACTTCATCAAATTTATCCATTATCAATAAACCTCATGCAGACTTTGCTCCCATTATTTATTAAAGTTTCTATTTTAAGTTCAACAATGACCCATACCAATGGGCACCTTTTTAGGAGTAATCTCTCAGCAACAGCTGTGTGTCTTTTATTGGGCTTGCTGTCGCCATACTATTTTGATCTACTTACTTTCTGTTACATATTTATTTGTCTTTGACAACTGCTGTGAACAACCCCAATGGCTCGACTTCTAGAAGCTTCCATACTTTCCTACCACTTGCTCTGATAATGGGTCCTGGGGAGAGATGCATACAATATGTGTCAAATACTTCCAGGTGGGGTCTAAGACAGGAAGAGAGCAACATATCATTTCCCAAGTAGGTGGCAACATTTATGACCTCTCTGTGAGCACATAGCACAGATGCCAAACATACACGGGGCATTTTCTGATCAGGATAGCAAAACAAAGATGTGAACAACAGAAACAAAATCCCTAAAACCCAAACAAATAAAAATTTCTAGAGTTCTCACACTTTCTGTCTTGCACAAGAAGGAATCACATTTTTCTTATACTTCTAGGAAGTGTCAGGTCAGTAATTGAGCCCAAATGTAACAAACACCATCACAGATACCATATTTCTAACTGATTTTCCAAAGTGATACAGGACATAGATTTGTGTGTTTATCTGTATGTGTGTGCATGTGAAAGTATGTGTGTGTGTACATGTGTATGTGTTGTGTGTGTTTCAGCTGTAAAGAAATATGACAAGTAGAGAAATACACAATGCCACTGATGTCATATGTAGGAACTCTTTATGTGACTTATGGTTGAATTTCATTTATTCCTTCTTATTATCATTAACAATGGTAGAGTCTAGGACCATCCACCAAGTGGAAAATGTTTTATTCTATTTGTACTTACATATGTATGTGGGATTTCAATTCTTAAATATGTGACTTGTGTTTGTTTTAACATAAAATTCATATTTATAATCTTCAATCAACTTTTAATTTTAATTGAATGATACTGCAATTGAGCAACTATTTCTGTGTTAGATGATCATATGCTTTTTTTCTTTTTTGTGTTTGTTTGCTCATACAGTTTGCCTAAACGTTTCCCACAGATTTCTATAGCATCTTTCTTAGCTGCTTCCATGATCTTTTGATTTGGTCCTCAGGATTAATCTTATTTACAAACATCATTTCCTAGAAATAAAACAATTTTGTAATAGTAACTATATTTAAACTGTAAAGATGTGCGTCATTAATGGAAACAAACTTTGAAGCAATCGATGGCTCTCACCTGCTGCCATAAGCTATTTTCTCCCCAGACATAATAAACAAGTTTTATTGAACACTAGAGGATTCGAGGTTCTAGCCAATGAGGACAATTTAACTAGCTGAAGTGGATAAGGTCTAAAAAATATGGAAACAAACCATTCTGAGCTCAAAAATCTGGTTGATTCTTGTATTTTTTTTTCCTTGAACTCTTTCTTCCTCTTTATGTCTCATTTAACTCTGATGTGTCAGTTTTTATTTTATCTTATTACATTATATTTTTTTGATTTTAAGCCTGTTTGTTTTCTAATGAGAGACAAAAAAGGGGTGACAAGGAAAAAAATCTTCAAACTTTCAATTTTTATTGAGAAGTGAGTTACTGTCTACACTTGGTCTACTTTGGGGTGTGAAAATAACTACTAAGCCTTGAGAGCTAATGGCCCTTTTCAGAACTCATATGTGTTTTCAAGTTTTTAGGGTAATATGAGGTTTTAAAATTATGAAACATGGGGGTATGAGCATGATTTTCTGTACATGTTTTACTATGTTTGTATATTCATTTTAAGCATATATGTTTCTGTGCTTTAAGAAATAATTTGCTTTAGATGCAAATCATAGCAAATTATTATTTTCATGGCTTCCTTGTTATTATACTTCTGAGTACTTGCTTCATTTATTTAATTGTCTAGCCCATGTTCCAATCCCCTTCTTTGACATTATAATGTCTTTGATAATTTCTAGCAACTTCTTTAAAAAGTAAAATTTGAAATCTGATAACATGAAATTTTAACTAAAATATTCTTTAAGTAAATGGAATACTTGACTATGTTAAAAGAAATATTTTCTTGTTTCTTTTTCTAGTGTGAAATTGAGTGGTACATTTCATCTCTGGGACCCATTTTATACCTCTTAGTAGCTGAGTGTTATGTTGTGGTCTTTGTCTTACCACCTTAACAGACTTCCATATATACACATATTATTTAGAATAAGTTTTAAGCTATGCTTTTATTTAAGCATAATGTTGGTAATCTATATTAAGATGTTATGTGATAGATTAAAGCAGTTGGAAATGATTTCTCTTGGGCATATAAAATTTATACTCCCAAAATCATTTTAGCTCTACAAGAAAAGAAATTACAAAACAGAGGTGGCACATACAGTGGAGGAAGGCAAAATGTAGTCAGATGATGTGGAGGGGAAACTCATGAGATTATATATGTACATTAAGCTGTGAAAGGTGCTAGTGGTTTAAAAGACACAGTGAATTATTGCTTTGAGTTTATGATCTACTGCAAAATAGACGTAAAAATTAGACATGTAACTGAAATGACATTCATAGAAAAGCTAATTGAAATTGCATAGAAATCCTATTAATTCTGTTCATCAGAAGACTGAATTACTAACACGGAAATGGTTATGAGGTCTCAACCAATTTCATTCACAGTTAATTTAAGTAACAATATTATTCTTATTATGAAAATTCTATATTTGCAGATCCAAAGCTAGATAAGACAAAGCAAACACATGCCCGTTGCTCTGCATTTCCCCTTGTCTCTCCCCAAGGAGAAGAGCTGCAGTTGCTGTTTGCACAAAATAAATGTGTTAAAGAATGCTCTTCCATTACTTTGTTTTGTCTTTTAATTTTAATCATTTCTTTATTTTGGTTTGGCCTGGTGATGTGGTAGGTGGGAACTGCTTTCTGTAGCTAGCACACCTCTGGCTTATAAAAATTTTGCAACAATACGTGTTTACAAATTGCTTACTTTAAGCTAGACAGGTGAAAGACAGTATATAAGTGCCAAGTATTATTATCTGCTTAAATCTAGCTGAGTGAACAAATCTTTTTAATGCCCATTTTAATAGCCCTGTTGTTCCATATGGTGGACTTCAGATTCATAAACCTTCCAGAGTTAGTGCAGTCCCTGGAGAGAGCCAGATTGCCCAGGTGCATCATATTTTAAACTCAAGATGGAACTGAAAGGCACAGCTTTTCAAAATTCAGCCTCAAACAACAGATCAGAATGAGCAAATTTCTCTACTATTTTAGAAAACACATATTTAGTTACTAATAGGAGAAACAATGATCATCATTTTGTGGCATTTGAGTCCAGATAGATTTTGATATGAAGATGTTTTCAGGAGCTAATCTACTCAAATTATGCACATCACTTTGGCTTTACTGGGCTTGTAGCTGTTATTGCAGGAAGATAACATTCCTTAGAGAAGTTTTTGGGCATCTTTTGGGTCTAGATCAGAGGTTTTCAACCAGTGTGTCCAGATTCATTTTGGGGCTCCATATCAGATACGCTGCATATAAGATCATATCAGATAAAATTAGAGTATTTTAAAAAAGATAATTTTATGGTTGGGAGTCACCACAACCAGAAATATATTAAATGGTCACAGCATTGATATGACTGAGGACCACTGGTTTGGCTCATTGTCATCCAAAATGCTCCCAAAGCCTTTAACTTGGCAGATGGAGCAATTGGTCATGGACAACCAGGTATGTCAATCTCAGAACATTTTGGTAAATTCAGAAAGCCAAAGTGATTTCTCTTATTGAAGCAGACTCCTCTTGCTCCTTTCCTTCTGTGTTTGCTGTTGCTTTTATGTTTGCTGTTGTAGTGATCCCATCTTTTTCTGATAGACCAAATTCTTCTCTTGTAAGAGAGTGCAGACATCCTACGGATTATCTCGTAAAAACCAGTCAGTGCTGATGACTGAGTAGGGAAAGATAGTTGTGTATCTCATGGTCCAGCTTACCAAGGTCATGTGACTACCTGTTGTAAATTCCCGCTGCACTGACTTCCCTGGACTATGATCTGGAATTTTGAGCAAAAATAAAGCATCTTTTGTCTAAACAATAAAAGAAGGTAAGATTAACTGGGAGAAAGAACCCTGAGTAAGACAGCGACTACAAGATGGAGGACAATTGCAATTGTGTGTGCTGGTGACTGTCCTCTCAGTGTGTTAGTAGCTACCACATAGCCAAATATGACCAAGATACATCCTGCTGAATCCAGATCCTGGTGTGCAGACATCATTCTTCACCCCACCCAGCACATGAATGCTTCAAATAAGTACAAGACTGTGGAAGAACATTCAGGTCTTGAGATTTAATATAATGCACCTAATATCTCATTATGCTTCCGTTTCAAAAAGACATTTTTTTCAGGTGCCCTTTAATTGTTATCGGTTGCTGGAGTTTACTGTGCTGTAAGGCTTTCCAAGAAGATACAAAATTGTATCTGAATGTGTGTTTAGAGAACTAAGTGAATGGCTTGGACCTCCTAGGAGCAAGAGAAAGGAGAACAATCTCTAAGGGTTGGTCTCTGAGCAGGGCCTCAGCTCTGGTGCTATGGCAATGGGAATAGATTGCTGAACTCTGGGAGAAGTGACTGGAAGCTGCCCTGTCTTGTTTTCTCATTTTGAAGAGAAGGTCTCAATTTGCATGTAAAATATCCAAGGATTTGCATCTAAATATGCTAGTTTTTAAAGAGTGGATACTAATCCTTCTCTATGTCTTTGCTTAATACTTCATTCAGATCAGACATAAAAGTCGTGGCTAATTCTAAATACAAAACATACAACATTTCTCTCTTTAATTTGTATCAATAGTTCTTATATTCTAGGTGACAAGTGCCTTGGCTAATCACAAAGCATTCTGATACTAGAGTTTTCTTTGTAAATTGTACTTTATCTGTTTACAACTCTCTATTAAATATCTTTAAGGCAAAATAGTGGCATAGATTTTTTTATTAAATGCTCAAATACAGTAACATTTTATGCTTACTGCTTATAATCATAATTTGCCTCCCACTATTCGATTAAAATTATATTTTCAATTTCCACCTGAAAGTGCCTGTGCTTACTTCCCAGGCCAAGGTCATGAGACAAGGTTTTGAGGAATGAAGTCAGGCCAGGTTGGAGGGCCACAGCACAACTGAGGCTATGGCAATTTTATTGAGAGCAATCAGACTTTTGATACCTTTATCAGAAATAGAATATAATGGCAATTGCCAGGATCAATACAGTTGTAGTTTCCAGGGCACAGTGAAGTTTGCAAGTCATGCAGGGTACACAAGATGGCTTCCTTGACTACTAAGGAAACACACAGAGAAACACAAAACAGCCTCAGTGTTTCACTGCCAGAGGAAGTGTGTCCCTCTTTGAGGAACAGGAAGGCACCTTGTGCCCCAGGAGCCATGGACTCTTACCTGAAAAACTTATGACACATGCCTTTCAGGGCAGCTAGAACAAGGCAACTCCCAGGTTCCCTGTGGTAAGAGGTTTCTGGCCCCATCAGGCCAGAGGTCTAAAGCTACCCACAGCTGCTTCTCCCCCCAAATAACTCAGATGCTTATATTAATTTCATGCTGTTTGGCCTATGTCTCTGGCACATTGCTAGCTAGCTCTTTCATCTTTCTTTTAAAAAAAATGTATATATTTATTATTTGGCGATTTTACATCATGCACCCCATCAAACTCAGTTATCAGACCTTTCAGATTCATACCCACTCTTATGATCTTCCCATTTACAAAAACACCCATTCATGTTGCCATTTACTCACTGGAGCATCATTAAACTCCCTGTGGCCAGACCCTTAAAGAAAACAAGTCTTTCCTCACCCACAGCCCTGCCAGAGGCCATCAATGTAGAAGTGAGGTACTGTGTCATTTAGCTATGCTCTAGCCTTGTAGCTCTTTCATCTTAATTCAGCTCATTTCCATTAATGTGTCCTGTCACATGGCCTGTGGCTTACCTATTTTGTTACTTTTTGCCTCATGTGCCACTGGATCATTTCTATTTGACTCTACTCTCCTTCTTCTACCTATGTTCCAATTTCCCTGCCTACCTATGGTGCCTGTTATGGGCCAAAACTATTCATTTATTTAAAGAATGATAGGCAAAGCATACAGAAAGACATTCCCACATCACTTTTCCTTTTTTTGTCTAATCAAAAGGAAGGTTTCAATTTCAACATAGCAAAATTACATACAACAAAACAGCTATCAAACAAGAATTACAGTTAAAATATCTAGTCTACTTGTATAACAAAATTAAAGAAAATATTCTATCATCTACCTTATCATTATGAGTCTAAAGTTTCATATCTAATATACCTTTTATAATTAAGGAAAGTTACTTTTAACTATCTAATCTTCAACTACATCAAAGACAACAGAAGGATATAATATTACCTGAGTGCAAGCAACTTCTTAAATCTAGAAATGACAGAGATAACATCTGTCTGCCTGGATAGTCACCCAAAGTTTCTTTGTAATGTTGGGGCATCCTTCTTCAGCCTACAGGCCCAGAGTCTGTGGCATACCTTTCAGTGATACAGGAATTCATCAGTCTCTTCTCCTTGTGTCCTGAAGGATGTCTGATAGTTTTCTCTGTGAAGCAGGAACCTGAAGGACCATCTCAGGTTGTTCTGCCAAAGTTCAGAGGTTACTTTTCTATGAAACCTGCATGTCCAGTTTATACACCATATTGTCAAGCAGTCAATGTAAGAACATTTTCTTGTTCAGTGACTAATCATTGTCACAAAGAAGGTAAATTTCATATAGAGTTTCTTCAATGCCCATAATTTTCTTAGAGTAGATGGGTGCTGCCAGGAACAGACCTGTCTCACTGTCCAGAAAAGTGTAAGTTTTAAAAAATATTTTAAATTCCATATTATGTAGGTCTTTGAAGTGTTTAAAATTTACCTATCCAATTGAAACATATATTTCTATATTTAAAAATCCAACTAACATGACTATAACTTTAGTCATCATAGGTGACTATTAATCTTCATTTCTTAATTATACATCACAATTTTAAATGAATTACATAAACATTATACCTTAAACAAGAGTAGAAAAACACAAAATTGATCTTAAATTTGTATCCATAAACCAAAATCCATACCAATGTAAAATATTTTTAGATTAACAGCTAAATTTTAGGTTAAAGTAAATTCAATAATCTATCTTTTAAAAATCATTTATATGCTATATCCTCCTTTTCATACAAAGAGTTTGACTATGACCATTAACTATTTATAATGAAAACAAACATTTATAAACAATATTGTAGGAACTTGGGTGTAGTTTTTTATTGCTATTTCCTATTGATTAAAGGGTGCTGGCAATTTTTTGAGAGACTTGAGGCTGGATTATCTTAGTCTGTAGCCTTGAAGCTGATGTTGCCATCTTTTCCCATCAGAGAATTTTTCAGGTGGTCTTGACTGATGAAACCATAAGAGCCTGGAAGCAATCCACAGGTTCTAATCTTCTGTGGAAACAAAAGCAGAACCTCTTTTCCAAAGCAACATATCCTTAGATACAAATTTCAAAGTCAAGATACCTATATATATTTAACTTAGCAGCCTTTGCAGTCAAATGTCTTTTTAAAGTTAGCTCATTAACACTTAAAAAACCATAATAACAATCATAATCCAGACACTGTCTATTTTCCATCTTTATGTGGCTTATTCTATTTTATTACTCTATCTTTTTTTAAGGGAATTTCTCTACCCTTTTTCTTTTCTCTCTGAAGCCTAAGTACATTTTTCACACATTGTAACCTGTTTAGAGGTTTTTTGCCCATCTGAATCTGTTTTATTGTATATCCTTAAATCATTTTCTAACCAGAAGAGCTTTTAAAATGTTGGACTATACAGCATTGCTTGTCTGTTGACTCTGCTCCAGTTTGCCACCTTTCAACATGGCAGAGGTGTCAGAGCCATGGTTTACCTTCCCAAATTTGGGAAACAGTATTTAAATATTGTGAAGCTATTTACCACCCCAGTTCTGGGGAATCTTAGGTTCCACATGCCACCAAGTAGAGCACTGGTACTATCTGCCCACTCCGTTTAAAGTGTTTGGTAGCAGAGTCTCTTAAAGTGCCACACAGTTTTTGCTGCTGATACTGAGGCAGGAAGACACCAATTTTAAAGATGCCACACATCTGCTTTCTTCCAGCAAACAGTGTAGCCCAGAAAATGCTGCTACCAAGATACCATCTCTGACTCAGTTCCCCTTTTGTTCAATATAAACAGAAACTTTAAATCAATCATATACAACTTGTTGTTTATACCAAGTCTTCTGTTAGACTTCAGGAACCCAGCGCCATTTTGTAGCAAAACCTGTACTATGACCCACTTCAGAGATATAATTAGAAAGCCACTTTTGGCTCTGTTTTTGTGTTCTGGAACCCTTTTAAGCTTCTTTTAGGCTTTACGTGGCTGTATGGCCCACGTTGGGGCACCATCTGTGATATGAGGTTTTTTTTCCCACCTAATCCCTGCTTCAGACCTGCCCACTGCTTATCTGGACCAGCAATCCCAAAGTCCCAAAGAAACACACAGACACTTACATTAATTTCATCCTGCTTGGCCTGTGTCTCAGGCATATTTCTAGCTCTTTCATCTTAATTCTACCCATTTTCATTAATCTCTTTTGCCACATTGCCCGTGGCTCACCTGTGTCTCTTTACATGTTGATTTTTGAGTTGCTGGATCAAGTCTCTTTTGATTCAGCCCTGCTTCTCCTACCTATGTCTTGATTTTCCTGCCTACTCCTATGGGGCCTGACATAGTCCAAAACAATTTCTTTATTTAAAGAATGATATTCACAGCATACAGAAAGACATTCCTACATCAGTTCCCTAAGTGACTATTTCTCCTCTCACTGCTAACTTTGTGTTTAATGCTTGACATTATCTCCATCTTGGTAACTAATGTTTCTATGACTTACCTCTTTCTTTTTACACTTGAATAAAAGTTTGTTTTAGCTACCCTGAAAATCCCAAATTTATTCCATTTGGTTCTGAAAATTTAGTTCCCTTTAGATACCTCAGTATCATATAAAAGTCAACCCAAAACATGTCTAATTGTTGAAGTTTGATTATATGTTACAGGCTTGGTCCTTAATTGGTTAGTCCAATTACTGAGAAGTGATTGGGTCATGGAGGTTTTGATCCTGTCAGTGTGTCTTAGATAAAATTTTTATTGCTGTGAAGAGATACCATGACCATAGCAAGTCTTATAAAGAAGACATGTAATTGGGGTGTCTTGCTTGTAGAGGTTCAGTCCATTATTTTCATGATAGGGAGCATGGTGGCATGCAGGTAGGCACAGTATTGTAGTAGCTGAGAGATTTGCATCTTGAAGACAACAAGAAGTTGACTGAAATACTAGATGATATCCTGAGGATAGAAAACTCAAAACCTGCCCCCACAGAGATACACTTTCTCCAACAAGGTGATACTCATTTCAACAGAGCCATATCTCCTAATAGTGCTACTACCTATGAGGTATACTGGTCAATTATATTCAGACTATTACACATCTAACTGATGTAGAGATAAACTCATAGTTGGATACTAGTATTATAAGGTGATGAGAACTTTCAGATGTTAGGCCTAGTTAGAGAAGCATGACACTAGGTGTGTATGTTCCTGGAGAGTATATCTTGCCATAGATCCTTTCTATTACCTTCTCTTACCTGCTTGTTGTGAGCTGAACAGTTTTGCCCCATTGCACCCTCTCTGTCATGATATTCTCTTTCATCATAGGCCCATGGCAATGGATCCAAGGGTAGGCTTTGAATGCAAGACACAGGCAGCTCTTTGTCACATTGAGGGTCTACCAATATCTGCCTTTGGTGGTATAATACTTTCAGAAATAATTTTTACCTAGAATTTCTCATCTGGTCATTTTTTTTTAATTCTTTAATATTAACCCAAGATGCTTTACTTTTCTTAGCTGCACACCTCAATTTAAATCTTCATCATTTCTGCTTCAAACCATCACTGAAGCTTCTCAAGCCTTCTTTCTTCAGAACTTTCTATTATAAATCCAGATTGACTTCTTCAAACTGTTCTGCTTATGACTGTCACCAGAACCATGTAATGAGCTAGTGTTACAATTCCTTGGCCTCACTCTTAAAGCTTTCACAGTCTTCTTACCCAGACATTCAGAATTTTCTAAGAGATATAAGATGAAGTTTGGATCTATTTAGTAGATACTGTTTATAGGTGTATGCAGCCTCCATACGTAAGTAACAAACGATATTTTAAAATATATATATATGTATATATACATATGTATATATATATACATATATATAAACAACATAGACTTACAGAAAA
Source organism: Sigmodon hispidus (assembly GCA_004025045.1). Classification (NCBI taxonomy): domain Eukaryota; kingdom Metazoa; phylum Chordata; class Mammalia; order Rodentia; family Cricetidae; genus Sigmodon; species Sigmodon hispidus. Next base: position 45,637 of record PVIH01013783.1, read on the forward strand.
CTTTGTTCTGTAGCCTCCACATGGTTAATTATTCTCCTGACCTCTGATTGGCTGAAGATACTTTATACTTTCTTGATTTTGTGTTCATGATATGTGCTGTCTCAAATCTTTTCTTATCATTGTTTGATACTTCCAGCCACAACTAGTGTCACCTGCATCAATGAAGAACCTTTATATATGCCATTGACTCACCATAGTTCATTGAAACACTATATGAGATCTACTGAGCACCTTGCTAGTTTTATAATGCTATGATGGTGATTGTTTTCAGAACATGCATTCTTTTAAATTTTGGTGTTCTTTAAAGGTCAGTGGTTTTTTTGGCAAGGTAAAAATTAAACATGATTATACTCTCTTCCCTCCCTCCCTCCCTCTCTCTCTCTCTCTCTCTCCCTCTCCCTCTCTCTCTCTCTCTCTCTCTCTCTCTCACACACACACACACACACACACACACACATGCACACACACACACACACACAGATATACACCTAAAGAAGGTGCTTCATTTAGAAGTAGGGGTAAACAATATAAATCTGAGATTCTTATTCTATATTTGAAAGAAACTGTACTTAAAGATAAAAGTAGAAAGGAGGAAGAGTAGTTATGGAAGACATGACTCATTAGCTACAAGTTAAATAATATACAGGCATGATTTTATATAAAAGTAAGTCTAAAGCTGAGAAAAAGGTCACTCAGCATAAAATAAAGCAACATAAAATAAAGCAATAAAGTTTTGATAAAGTTCTGGAAATCAGATAAGCAAGAGAGCTTTTTTAAAATACTCAGTAGAATCAGGATCTAAGAAGCTAGGATGTAATCAACAAGTCCTAGAAAAATGATGATGATGGTTATTAAAATGCAATCTCATTCATGCTCAAGTTATTAACTTGCCCTGCTTTGTGTGAGCCCACTTGACATATACTATAGACCCCAGAGGAAGCTAGGATCATGTGATCCTCATTTGGGGGTGGATGGGGAGGTAAGAACCTGGAAGAAAGAAGTCTCAAGGTATTTTGCCAAGTTGTTCTGAATTGAGTTCAGAATTTAGAACAGAAAGTCTAAATCCGGAGTCTCAAGTACTGGCCCCTACAGTATCAGATATTGAAGTTGAAAAGAGAGAACAGATTCAGGGTGGAGCATGGAGGTTACCCAATGGAAGAAAAAGCCTTTTCTAGGCATTTCTAATATAACTATGAAATACAATAAGGGTTATGGGGCCTAGAAACTGATGACACGAGGCTATTATCTGGTTCATTACAAAAAAGAGAAGGAGAGGACTCTGTTCTGAGAATTCTCTCAAACAATGCAGCTTTCAGTTCAAATTATTGCTAAATGAAGGGGTGGGATGCAGCAGTGAGGTGATCAAAGGCCCTGCATAGCGAGATAGGAAATGGCAGCCATCCACTGCCTTTTCCTTGCCTCCAGAAGTTCACTGTTCTGCATTTAGTAATTGCCTCCCATTATAGCCTGACTGTCCTTTCCAGATAAATCCACCTGATTGGGATGGATTTGGTGTGGGAATATCTGTTCCAGCCTATTAGCCCACAGCTTTTCTGAGCTTTTCCTGCTCACATCTATTACGGAGATTGGGTGATAATTCAGGCTGAGTCCTGGTTGGCCTCTTAGTTTAAGAATTACAATAATTAGTTCCTATTTTAGCCTCAAAGTTAGGATTTTGCTTTCAGCTCATCCTTGGCCCTTCTTGGCAACAGACCAGAAACACCTTTCTTTGGAGCTCGAAGTCTCATTTTCCAGCATCAGGGCTCTCATGCCTTTTCAGAGTAGATTCCATGGGAAGCTTTCTTGCTGAAATTGTTTCTGGTTTGAGTTGTAGCTTCAGCCATTCCCTTAAAGATCATAAAACAAATTACCAGTCTGAAGTGGGCTGTCATGGGTTCCCTAGGCTGGGCTTGTTGGCTGAGGATCCTCTATCATCCAATATGCTAATGTCTAAAAATAGACAGGGAGTTAGAGATGGCCATTGCTCCATATTTTGTCTTACTGTTGGAATCAGGGCAACATAGAAAAAGTCATCTTTTCTCTTTGCAAAGAACTAACATTTCTTTGTGTCTGGTACTAGCCTGCTGAGTTCTGGTCACCATTGAAATAAAAGCAACATGGTACTTTCATTCTGAGTTATCATCTTCTTTGGTATTGAGAACATTGTGGGTTTAATACTAGTGTAGGCTACATTTCCAAGTACTTTATCTTCAGCAATCATTTATATCTACAATCATTGTATAAAGAAGTATTGTTATTGGTAATCCCACTAGTAGAAATGGAAGCCAAGGCTTAAATAATCTAAATATGTACCCATGATTATGTGGTCAGTAAGCTGTGACTCAAATGCTCATCATTAGTGCTCTATCACTAATATTCACTTTATTTATTTGTGTGTGTGTGTGTGTATGTGTGTGTGTGTGTTTGTACCTGGGAGCCAGAGGTCAATGTAGGGTATTGTCCTCTACTTCTCTTTTGCTTGTTTTTGGTCTCTCACTGAACTTGGAACTCACCAATTCAAGAAGACTTGGTAGCCAGCCACCTTCTGTGTGGGAAACTGAGAAAATCCTAAGTGAATGTTTATTATTGACATGAAATCAGCCAAGTCAAAGACCTCAGAGCCTCAGACCCATAGAAATGGCAAAGCCTTCTTATGGACCAAGCATGCAATTTACTATGGATTGATTTTTATTTAAAACCAATGTATGCAGAAGCTGTCAACTATAACTTTTTCCTCCTGAATGGCTATAACCTGTAGCTATTTCACTACTAGACACAGAAATAGATGTTCTGTGTCTATGTATCTGTTCTTTCTTCATTCCCTCAGTGACCTGGTCAGGCTTCCAGGATGCACTCAAGTAGACCATGGCACCAGAGAGACCCTCTAATTTCTTGTGCTGGGATTACAGGTGCATCTCAGTGACATTTTTACATGGATGTTGGGGATTCAAATTCAGGTCCTTATCTTATGCTTGCACGACAAACATTTATCAACAAAGCCAGCTCACCAGCCCCTTATTTTACACTTTTAATCTATAATGGTCATGGGATAGGTTATGAGATGGAAAAAGTCATGAACAGACAGCATCAAGAGAGAAGGAAAGAGCAGCATGAGAGGCACACAGACCATGAGAGGCACACAGACCATGAGAGGCACACAAACCATGAGAGGCACAAAGCCCTGGCAGTCTGGAGGCACTTCAGAGGGGCAGATGGTCATAAACCACCCAGGCCATGTGCTCACGTTCAGAGTAGACATAAAATTATAAGTACCACCAATGCAACTATGAAGATGCCCAAACAATGGAAGGTTGCCTTGTTATATCCTCCCCTTCCCAAGATGAAGTATCCCAGGTCCCTAAGTTAGGATACATCACAAAATTTATATCAATCTAGGTCCCCATGCAAGAGCCAAAAGGAAGAAAGAGGACTGACCAACATCTACACATTAGAGTCATTTGGGGAGATATTTCTGTGGATAAGCAGATGGCCAAAGAGCCAGCATGGTAATTATTCTACATTTTGTATTATTCAACCTCTGTCTCTTTCACTCTCTCTCTTTTCCACACACACACACACACACACACACACACACACACACACACACACACACGCATGCACGCATGCACGCACGTGCGCGCGTGTACACACACACACGCACACATGCATGCATGCACACACATGCACACACACAGAGACTATGTTAGGGAGCAAAATCAAGCACTGTTACTTTTTAGCTGGTGTAATTCCTTAGAGCCTTTTTGGAAAAGTGAGGGATTTTCAGGAGGTATAGCTAGTATACTTGGTCTAGAAAGACCTGTGATGATTTAATTGTAACTCTGATAGTGGGATTTTTGTTTCTTGATTTCTTGAATATATTAGAATTATCAGTGGTATATATGTAGTCCTACATAATGTAAAAGTCATATTTAATTAAATTAATGTAACTGAAATACTTCAGTTGGCTTAACTTGTTCATTTTCTCTAACTAAATATCAGCATACAGTAAAAATTTTATTAATCACAGTAATGAGAATTTTTATATTAAATATATATATTACATTTAGTTTAAACGTTAATAGTCGACATTATTTTAATAAATTGTGCTCAGGGAGTATACACGGAGTAAGTCTCTCATGCAGATTTTATTGGTTGCTGCATAGTTAATGGCACTAATGCTATCAGAGCCTGGATGTGATCATAAGATCAGTAGTTAAAATGATTGAAATATAAATTAGGAGCTGGAATAATTGTTTGTTAGAAGCTCAGATAATAACTGTTTGGTAATGCTTGGAGGGTCAAAGAAATAAAGCATTAAAATGGGCTCTAGTGGCATGCAAGAGGAGGGAGTCCTTGGAGGCAGACAAAGACCCTGGCTGTTTCTAGTGGCTACTTCCCTTGCTCCTTCAGGGAGACCCTGCGGAGGATCTTGCTCTGGCTCCTCCTGCCCCTTCCTGGTTCCTGTGTAAGCTTTGTTCCTGGGGCTGCTGCCCACTTCTCCCCTCCCCTCAGTCTGTCAGTCATTAATGAAGATGACAGCATGCCACTCTCTTGCCATTGAAATGCCTGACTGAGAACTGAAAGAATAGCCTCCTGTTTCCCGAAGGCTGGAACAACAGATTGCCAGGATTCTTTTTTCTTTCCCTTTTTGGAAGCAGGCTTTAATTAGTCCTAAATAAGTTAAGCTTTGTGGACAATACAACCACTGAACCTATGTCACTCTGCACTGCACTATCAGACTCAGAAATCAGCCAGTAGACAATAGTATGGGCTATTGGTTATGATTATGTGCCAATAACATTTTATGTAAACAATAGCAAAAGGCTGGGATGGAGATGGCCCAGCACTTGTTGCTCTTGCAGAACACCGGGGTTCAATTCCCAGCATCTACAAAAATCAGCAACTCTATTCCCAGGCATCTGATGCCCTCTTCTGACCTCTGTGGACACTAAACACAGTCTGGTGCACATGCAGGCAATACATTCACACATAAAGTAAAATGAATAAATCTAATTGAAAATTTAAACAAATGAAGCTGAATCTGGCCCACTTGCCAGTTTGTCATACCTTATTCTATGGTGTTAAATATTCCCCAGTGACACACTTAGTCTTGGTGTCCTCAATCCCATCCACTGAAGTTTTGAGAAAGAAATAAAACCTGGGGGCCTAGAATTCTAGGCAAGTGCTCTACCACTGAGCTACATCTCAGACCTATGAATTGAAGCAATAATGAATTCCTTACATTAGTTTGTATGCTGTGTTGTCCTGACAAAGTGCAGTTGGTAACCTCTTACCAAATCCAAACAAACCAAACCAAAAAAACCAAGAAGTAATCTATTTTTAAAATCACACCAGGAAGATTTTTGTCTAGATAAGGTTTGATGATAACAATATTTAATCATTAAGAAAGACATTTTAGGTGATTTCATTTGTGAGTTGTTTTATCTGAACATTTGCTGTGTTTCTTCAATGGTCCTGGTGGTGGGCTTACTGAAAGCGCTTTCCATGGTTTGGAGCCCATGTGTGCTCCTGACCTCTTTATTCCAATCCATCCGTCAGTCCCTTCTTTGTTGCAGTAGCTTCTCTTTAGTTATTGCTCATGGTAGTTTGCCTGATCAGTTTGGGCATGCTTTCCATGTGGCTTCCTGGGTGCACATGAAAGCTGTGTCTTCTTACTCTCACTGAATAATCCCTTCAGGAAGGAGGTGATTTGAATAAACAGCCTTTCATGTCTTCTTGGGTTCTTTTGGAGATGATATAATTTTACATTTTTTCTCTTAATCTCTTCCCCAGATTAATTATTTTCAACTGTTGACACCAGTCATTCTTTTCAGTGAATGTGTGCTACATTTGTTAATTTTATTAGTGCTCATTTATTTATTCACTGTGGGCAAAATGCTGTGAAAAATAGTTGGTGGATGATGACAAATTCTCTGCAGACATAAGGTAGTAGCATCTCCCATGTAAAGTTGCATGTGATAAGTACTGTGCAAGCAACACAGAAGAAGTTAACTTGTAAATGCTGCAAAGGCCTTTATGCTTCACAGCTCATGGATGAAAGCAGAAATGGTTTTGCTAACCACACTACTTCTTCTGTGGGGTTCCAGACCTCCTCATACCAACCATGGTAAGTTACTGGTCATCAGAAGGAACACAAGTAATTTTACAAATTAGGTTTGCCAATAAGCATAATGCCCTAATTTGTGTTTCATGTCTTTCTCTGTTTAGATATACTGGGCTATTGTGACAAAGTGCACTGGAATTTACTGGGGGTCATGTGTACAGCCTCAAATCAGCTAACTCAAGGAAGCCAAACTGAGCAGAGAGCTGGACATTGCAGGTGTTTTTGTAGGTCCGTATCAAACTGGATGCCATCTACATTTCTTATCTATGTTAAATAACCATTTTTTATTATTACTGTTTTCATCTTAAGAATGTTTTCTGCTACTTGTAACAAGATGTTGACAGAGCACAAGGTAGTAGACCTGAGCCCTGAAAGACTGGATCACCCCTTCACAGACTGCACAGTATCATCACTGTTTCAAATATGCTTATTTCCATACAAGCCTGCATCTGAGTGGTAAATACATGTTTCAACCTGAGTTAAAATCAAAGACGCAAAAGATCCTAGTGCTGGACATCATTATTGTTACATGGATGTGCCCAAACACTGAAGCAGTTTGAGAACTCAGGCAATGAAAACTGGAGAGGGATTTGTGAGCACTTGATCATCTCTCGTGCTGGATGTACTTAGTCACCCCGATGATATCTCTTCTCAGTGTCATGGCCTCTATTCATTGCTTACAGTTTTTCACCAGATACTCTTGGACTTCAACCTAATAAAATTTCTTAACAGAAAATTTTTATTTTTGTTACTGTGTGAATGTATGGAATGATGCAAGATAGTTAGCATGTTTAGAAACTGAACAGATATCTTTGATTTACAAACTCATCTACTTTTGGCCAGAAATCTAAAAAAGAAAGTCATAATTTTCTTTTTTTTTTAACTTTTTAAATTTATTTTTATGTCTTTCATATCATGCATTTTCATTCTGTTTATTTCCTTGTCCTCTCAAATCTGCACTCTGCCCTTGAAACATCCCTCAAATAAAATAAAATAAAAGTTAAGAAAAAAAGGTAAGAAAAAAAAATAATCTTGCCACAAATGCTATAGTGTTAACCATTTTATCTTAATATCTTTACTTGCAAGTGTTCTGGCAAAGAGTTATAGGTCTTGTGTGAGGCCCCTGGTTTTTGCTATACCATTGATGCTGGCCCTCCCTGGGAGTCCTCTTGGTTGTCCTGTGTCATGGAAACTCTGCAGCTTTGGGTCTGCAGGATTTATCCATTCACGTGCTCCAGTAGTTCCCAGATGCAGTACATGTATAATTTTATTTCCTCTAAGAGATGAAAAATGAATAGAATTGAGGGGACAGTGAGGTGGCTCAGCCAGTTAAGACACTTGCTATTAAACCCAGCATTCTGCATTCCATCCCCAGGGCCCACATGATGTCTTGTGACCTCCACATGCACATATGTTCATGTGTACACACAATAAAAAATGTGGACAAAGTAAAAAGAGATGAAGAATGGGGGCCTGGGAAATACAACTGAATTTCTCAACATTGCACAGCTTATCCACAGAATGATTAGGGGATAAACATAGAGCCTTAGATTCCAAAGGCTCCAGTGAGTCCTTTACACAACTTTCTGTGTCATCCCTGAATGAGAAATTCATCCTGCTTTCAGTTTATACCCATACGTCATAGTTCAGGAGCTGGGAAGAGAGAGAAAAGGAAGAAATCTAAAGCTTTAACCCTGATACTTTCCTAGTGGAGGTACACTAGGCTAGGTAATCTGATGTCTATGTTCTTTTCTGAGGCCTCTAGGGTCTGCTGGTCTTTGGAGTCTGCTTTGCATCCCTCCTGATTGGTTCTGGTGGACTTCCGACAAGGTGTACGGCTGAGGGTGTCTGGTTGTGACAGTTGATTGCACTGTCCTTTTCTTTAGTTTCTACCATCAGAAGCAGTTGTAGGAGAGGGCCACAGGATGCCTCTGACACTTGTCACCTCTTTAAGTGCTTTGGCCCCTTCACAGCTGGACAGCCTAGACTCCATCAACACTATTCTGCCTGATTCCTGCCCAGCTCTGACACTTTACAACTTCTTCAAATAACACCACTTTCAAAGTCAGTACTTTGATGCTCCAATTTGATACCAAGTTTCTTTTGACCTCATATTGTTAGCGAGTGGATCTCAAGGGCATAGGATCCCTGTTCAGCAGAGCCCAGCAATTTTAACCCTTTCCTCAAACTTCAGTAAATACATGACTCAAATTCAGCTGAGCTCTGAATATCCTTTACAAATTCTGTCCTACTGCACTTCAGTGTCTAGAGTTTCTTTTTTTTTTCTTTATTTATTTTGTGTTTATCAAGAAAAACATGAAAATGAATTTAAAACGCTAAGAAGTTAACAATAACTATAAAGAAGATAAAAATCATAAGCATGATATATCAAGGGTGATAATGCAAATAAGATTGCTACACATATATTTACTTTGTTTTCAGCTTTCCCTCTGAATTTTTTTTTCCATCCCTGTATATCCTTATTCAAGGTCCCTTCCCCCTCCTACCACATCAGGTCATTTTTTCTTCTCCACAACTCCCCATCCCCTCCCTGGGCAGGGAGCAGACAGTCCTATGGTCCCACTGATCCAATAATGCTTGGATCAGTCTCCACTCCTGGCAAATCCAGTTTTGTCCCCCCTCCCTCAAGAGTGAGTCAGGTGTTCCTATAGTTGGAGTGGGATCTGAAGGGTCAGTCCAGGGTGTCTCTGATCCCAAGCTGTTCAGTGGTTGTGGTTTGCCACTTGGACATGCTTGGCTTTTTTTCTTGTTCGTTTGTTTAGAGACCACTAATGAGTGAGTACATCCCCTGCTTATCTTTCTGAGTTTGTGATACTTCGCTCAGGAGGATATTCTCCAAATCCATCCATTTGCCTGAGAATTTTAGGATATCATTTTTTCTTACTGCTGAGTAGTATTCCATTGTGTAGATGTACCACAGTTTGTTAATCCATTCTTCAGTTGAGGGACATCTAGGTTGTTTCTAGGTTCTTGCTATTACAAATAATGCTGCTATGAACATAGTTGAGCTAATACCTTTGGAGTGTGACTGTGCCTCTTTAGGGTATACACCCAGAAGTGGTATTGCTGGGTCCTTAGGGAGATTGATTCTTAATTTTCTGAGAAACCGCCATATTGCATTTCAAAGTGGCTGAACAAGCATACACTCCCACCAACAATGGAGTAATGTTCCCCTTGCTCTGCATCCTCTCCAACATAGGCTGTCATCTTTGCCTTTTATCTTAGCCAGTCTAACAGGTGTTAGGTGGTATCTCAAAGTTGTTTTGATTTGCATTTCTCTGATGGCTAAAGATGATGAGCACTTTTTCAGGTGCCTTTCAGCCATTCGTAGTTCCTCTGCTGAGAATTCCCTTTTTAGATCTGTACTCCATTTTTTGATTGGGTTATTTAAGGTTTTGGGATCTAGATTCTTGAGCTCTTTATATATCTTAGAGATCAGTCCTCTATCACTTGTAGGGTTGGTGAAAATCTTTTCCCATTTTGTAGGCTGTCATTTTGTCCTATTGACAGTGTCCTTGGCTTTGCAGAAGCTTCCTAGCTACAGGAGATCCCACTTATTGATTGTTGGTCTTAGTGTCTGTGCCACTGGTGTTATATTTAGGAAGTGGTCGCCTGTGCCAATTCGTAGAAGTGTATTTCCCACTTTCTTTTCTATCAAGTTCAAAGTGGCTGGGTTTAAGTTGAGTTCTTTGATCCACTTGGATTTGAGTTTTGTGCAGGGTGACAGGCTCGGATCTATCTGCATTTTTGTACACACTTCCATCCAGCTATGCCAACACCAGTTGTTAAATATACTATCTTTTTTCCATTGAATGTTTTGGGCCTCTTTGTCAAAGATCAGGTGTTCATAGGTTTTTGGGTTAATGTCTGGATCCTCAATTCTATTCCATTGGTCTGCAAGTCTGTTTTTATGCCAGTACCAGGCTGTTTTTATTACTGTAGCTCTATAGTATAGCTTGAAGTCAGGGATGGTGATACCTCCTGAGGTTCTTTTGTTGAGTAAAATTGTTTTGGCAATCCTGGCTTTCTTGTTATTTCAAATGAAATTGAGTATTGTTCTTTCAAGGTCCAAAAAATATTGTGTTGGGATTTTGATGGGCGGTGCATTGAATCTGTAGATTGCCTTTGGTAGAATTGCCATTTTTACTATGTTGATCCAACCAATCCAGGAACATGGGAGAGCTTTCCATTTCCTGATATCCTCTTCAATTTCTTTCTTCAGTGATTTAAAATTTTTGTCAAGTAGGTCTGTTACTTCTTTGGTTATAGTTACTCCAAGGTATGTAATACTATTTGCAGCTATTATTAAGGATAATGTTTCCCTTATTTCTTTTTCAGCTCTTCTATCTTTAGTGTATAGAAGTGCTACTGATTTCTTTGAGTTAATCTTGTACCCTGCTACATTGCTGAAGGTGTTTATCAGCTGTAGCAGTTCCATGGAAGAATTTTGTGGGTCAGTTATGTATGCAATCATATCATCTGCAAATAGAGATAGCTTCACTTCTTCTTTTCCAATTTGTATCCCCTTAATCTCTTTTCATTCCCTTATTGCTTTAGCTAAAACTTCGAGAACTATATTGAATAGATAAGGGGAGAGAGGACATCCTTGTCTAGTTCCTAACTTTAGTGGGATTGCTTTGAGTTTTTCTCCATTAAGTTTGATACTGGCTGTCGGCTTCTTTAGAATAATAGTCTTATCTCAGTTGCTGGTCAAAAAAAGGACTCAAATTTGAATTTGTTCTGATATATGTGGTGGTCTGTCTGTAACTTTTTCATGTGACTATCATAAATTCTAACCTCTGAAACTTCTTAAACTTTTTATTTAAAGATTTTCATTTAAATGTCCCTTGCACTACTGTATGATGGAGATGCTGCCTTATTTACTTTTGTGTTGCTGTGATGAGACATCATGACCAAGGCAACTTATAGAAGAGTTTGTGTGGTACCTAAGGTTTCAGAAGGTCAACTGTCTCTGTGGGTTTTCTCATCATGATCTTGACCCCTTTTGCTCATATAATCCCTCCTTTATCTCTTCAATAGGATGG